>JAQZBX010062347.1:0-16910 GCA_029593785.1 Cabassous unicinctus
CACCTCCGTTTAGTTCCAGAATACCATTTAGTCCTGGGAGCCAAATGTGTATTGCACATCCTGCATTGTAGGGCTGGGGGGCGGGCGGGGCAACGCCACACTGGGAAGAATTGTTCTGCCTACAATTCCAACAGTGCTCCCTTTGAGAAACAGTCCTATTTACATTGGTGGGATTGGTACAAACAGTCAAACACAATTCTGCCTGATACAACACCCATCTCCCAAAGACTAGTTATTTCATTGTTTCATTTAAACAAAAGCAGGCACATATTCACTAACACCAATTATTTCTGGTCATCCTCCCAGCACCCCATGAGGAAAGAGCAAACACGTACAATTGCCCTCACTCTCTAAATGAGGAATCATTTGCAAGAAGTGAAGCAGGAACAAGGGTTCTGAGACTGGGTATTAGAGGCACTGGCTCTGGTCTTGGTCCTGCACTAACTAACTGCTATCATTTCACCTCTCCAAACCTCAGTCTCCTTGACTATAATGTGGACTTGGTTAGCTGATCTCTAATGCCCTTTTTTTTTTTAACCAGGAGGTCCCGGGGATCGAACCCAGGTCCCTCCATATGGGAGACGGACACCCAACCGTTTGAGCCACATCCGTCCCCCAGTCTAATGCCCTTTTAACTCTGGTAGTCTTTGCCTAAAGACTTGACTAAAGTCAAATTCAGCTTGTTCTTCACAGAACTGAACCCGAGACTCTGGATCTCCTGCCTGAGGTGTTTTGTAATTACACCAGGCACTCACTACTTCATTATTAATTTAAATTTGGCATTCAGCAATTTATGGTATGCTGCTCTTGCTATGGTATATGATCTATCATTAGCTGAAATCAGAATATTTAGAAATACACAGATTACTGAATGTTTTTATAACACTTGTTTTCTGGATGTTAAGCACCATTTACATAGACACTACAATTATGCTCTCATTTCTTTTCATTTGTCAATGGCTCCTAGTTAGCTTAATTTGTTTGCCATTTCGCAAATGACTCATTATGGTAAGTGGCAGGATAAAGGTCGATCTTAAGGCACCGGGTAGTGGTGGTGGTAGTGGTGCATGCATTTAAAAATATTATTTCATTTTTTCCATCTATTGTAAACATAATAATTGTAATCAAAACTACTGACCACAGAATTAGAATTTTAATGACTTTGCATTAATTGACATTAGGTTTGTGGTGAGCTAATTATGCAGTACCGTGCGAATTTCTGCTTTGAATAATATAAGAATAAATTAAAAAAAAAATTTTTGTGTGTTAGGTCACCCTGACTCTCTTTTGAAGCATTGGTAACATTTTGGTTCATAAATTAGGAACTGATAGTTACTATATGATTTGTTGACTTAAATTCCAGGCTGATTTATATTTTGTAATGAACTTTTAATCTGTGGATCATGGTTATTTATGCACTTGCTCCTCTGAATTCAAACCAGCTACATGTTTATTTGAAACATTAAAAAAGAAATATTTGCCTTGATTTAGTGTTTGTAAGATTCTGCTCCAGAATCACCCCTTTGTAACACTGATGATGGGTGATATTACAAATACTGACCATATAATATAGCTGTGTTCTTTTAAAAAAAAACGCAAAAAACTTTTTACTTTGGAAATAATTTTGGGCTCACAAGAAGTGAGTCCATACCCTTCACTCAGCTTCTGCCAACATCATATATAACCATAGTACATTCAGGAAAATCGACATTGGTGCAATATTATTAACTAAATTGCAGACCTTTTTTGGATTTCACCGGTTTTCACATGAACTCATTTTTTTTTTCTTAGTTTATAGGTCTGTGAAATTTTATCACATATGTAGATTTGGGCAACCACTACCACAGTCAAGATACAGAATAGCTATTCTTTTAGGATTTTACTGTTTGAGTCTTCATTTTAATTGCCTTTATTGGGATAAACTTTATTTTAAAATTTTTAACCATGTTATGACATTCATTTTATTTTTTAAAACTTTTTACTTTGAAATAATTTCAAACTTACCATAGTTGCAAAAACAATACAAACTCCATACAGAGAAATCCAACATAACCCCATCCCCTCAGATACCCAGATTCACCAATTTTAACATTTTGCCATTTGCTGTATCATTCTGCCTTTCATCTGTCTATCCATCCATTTTAATTTTTTAAAAATCAACTTTATTGAGGTATAATTTATTTATAATAAAATGTACCCATTTGACCCATTTAGTTTGTTGAATTCTGACAGATGTGTGCATCTGTGTAACCACTACCCCAAACATGATATGGAATATCTCAATCACCTCAGAAAGTTCTCTCTTGCCCCCTTCCATTCAGCCGGCCCCCATGGTTCTGAATTCTATCACCATAGGTTAGTTTTACTTGTTCTTGAATGTCATATCAATGGAATCTTACAGTATGTGTCCTTGCTGGAATCTGGCTTTAGTGTTTGAGATTTAAGATTTGAGGACAGCTTTGATAATATAGATATAAACGCAGTGCAGTAAATTCATGTAATCATACACATTGGTGGATTTCTGGTATTTGTATAATCATTTTTAGTCCTCTGAATTAATATCCCTTTATTTTTAAATGTGCCGGGTCTACTTTTTTCTATAAATTACTTTTCTAACCCCCTTCAGAAATTTGTAAGCACTTAAGATACTAGAATTGTCCAGATCTTTCTAATTATTTTTAATTATGCTCCTTTATTTAAATACCTGCTCTGACCATTGGGATTCATTATGTTTGTTTAGTCTAGTAATAGTTCCTTTAATAAGGAGGATGCTCCAGGGATACATATCATTATCATAAACCTTTTATCAGAGGTGTAAATAATTGAGGAAACACAGTTGTTCATTCCAGGATGTCAGAACTGGGAAGGTGGCAGGGGGAGCGCATGAATGCCATATTGCTCAAAAGTAAACAGGAAGGCTTATCCTCCATTCTTCTTTTTTCAATGTTGTCCCTTCTCCTTTTCTTTCATCCCATCTCTCTCAACCTCCTTGCCCTTTCCCCTTCTATTCTTTTGCCCCTTTTTCTCTCTCTCGCTTTTTAGGGACTTCATCCTCATTCTCTTTACTTTCATCCATTTTAATTCATTTTTCAATTGAGTGTCCTCTTTCACTCTCTTCCCTTTCCCTACTTTGTCTTCCTCTGTTTCAGGCCTTGCAGTTGCTGATTTCTCTTCTTATGACAGTATAATCATTCTCATAACATTATCATCATTATTATTGCCTTTCCCTTTACCACTAGGGTTGAACCCAAGTTGCAGATGTCTTCCCAAACGGAGTGATGTTTGAGATTAACTGTGTGTACAGTGGCTGGGGCATTCTTTGAGGATATGATTCTCCTGAAACACGTCCCACAAAGGGGAGACTTGGGGGCAGTAGAGAGAGCAAGCCAGACAGACTGAGGTTCAAAACTTAGACTTACCATTTATTACCTATTTCATCTTGGCCATGTTTTTGATCTCTAGGTTTCAGTTCCCTTACCTGTAAAGTGGGAATAACAAAACTCACTTTGGAGTTGCTGTGAGCATGATGTGGACAATGCATGTCAGGTGCCTAACTCATAGTGTAAAGTCATTATATTAGTCTAGGGAAACAGAACCAATAGGAGATATCTGTAAATATTATGAAATTTTATAAAATTGTCTCACATGACTGTGGGAATGCACAAGTCCAAATTCCATAAGGCAGGCTGCAAACTGGAAACTCCAATGAAGGTTTTCGATGAATTCCCCAGAGGAAGCTAGCCGACTGAAGTAGAGATAGAAATTCTCTCTTCTGACTACTGAAATCATCACTTCTCCTTTTAAAGCCTTCAACTGATTAGATGAGAGGTCTCTTTGTTGAAGGCAATCTCCTTAGTTGATTGTAGATTTAATCAGCCATAGATGCAATCAACTTACTGATGATTTAAGTCCAGGAAATGTCTTCACATTAATAATTAGGCCAGTGCTTTCTTGACCAAACAACTGGGCACCAATACCTGGCCAAGTTGACACATGACCCATTACAATCATGGAGAGTTAATTCTCATCTTTTGCCCAAAGCTTGGCTCCTTTTGGGAAGGGGCACAATGTTTCTAGGGGAAGTGAAACATCAGCTGGGATTATTCCGATCATCACAGCTGTGGTGCAGTACTCTTGCATTTTTCTTTGGTGTAGATTCCATCATATTCCAGAAGAATAAGTTTGGAGATGCCACCATTGAGACCAGTGAGTTCTAAAAAGGAGCCATGAAGCTATCAATGCATTGTTCTTCTCAATTGTTCCCAAGTGTACTATTTATGCTCTGGGAGTTAAGGTAGTTTTAAAGTCTTCTATTATTTAGAAAAGAGATTCTGTGATTTCGCTTCTATTTCAGCAAATTGACTTAATGGTCTTTGAGGAGGAAAGGCAATAAAGAACTACTATATATTATTTTTTTCATTATTATGAACTAATAGCAGTCAATAATAGACTATATAAAATTGTGTTTATATTCCTGTTACTCTGAAACTTGAATGCATAGATTTTATACTATGATCATCTAGATTCTAGAATCTTCACATAGGTCCTATAATTTTCAGTCAAAATTCTACTTCCTTTGCAATCTACCCTGTTCTTTCCTTTCTTTTTGGCTTAAAATATCAAATCAGTTTTGAGTATATTTTATTCTATCTTTGGTTCTGCTTGTTGATTTTTTCATCTAGCATTTCAGGGCATTTATGTCTTTATGTTTGAGTATCAAAAATAAATCAAAACTGTACTTTCAATTCTGGTCTAGTTGGCTTTTATAGTCAGCTTTATTAATAGAAGCTTTGGCTCTCACTGAAATGTAATGAGGATAATATTATTAACGTGTGTTCCCAGCTCTCTCCTCTTCCCCACGCCTTGCCCGCTGAACAAAATTTTGACTTTGCTCGCTCTGCTTTTCCCCTCCTCTATCCTCTAGGGACACTTCTGAATTTTTAGATGGATTCTCAGGCTTTGGGGGATGTAGGAAAGGGAGAAGGAGTGGGGGTGGAGATGGGGGGAGAGACTGTGAATGCGCACAAGCAATTGGACTAGAGATGGGAAGAAACAGGAAATAAGTCTTGCCTTTTGAGTCAGTTCCTGGGCTTTCCTTTCCTTTATTGTGAGACTCAGAAATGGAAAAGAGAAAAGGGCCTTTTTTTTTTTTTTGGTAAGTGCAGATGTGGCGCATAAATTGGAATCAACCTTTTGAGTTTCTTCAGAGGTGTAAGTAAAGAAGAGACTGACTTTTCAATTGCTGCTGGTTGCTGGGCCATTTCTTCCTCTGCTGAGACTAGGCCACCCTGACTTTTATTTGAGTTATATCTAAATGTTAACTCATTAAATTTTCTATTTTTCTGTATGTTTAAGCAAATGAGAGAACCACCATTATCCCTTTCTCTGTCATCCGTCAGGTGACCTAAGTCCTCTCTCATCTTCCTCTGTAATCTCCTCTCGAAGGCCACTGCTGCTATCCTAGTTCATGATCTTTCACCTGGAGAGTACATCTTCAGTGGCATCCCTGCTTTCCATCTGGTTTCCTTTCTGCTACAGAGTTCACTTTCGAAATTTTTACACTCTTTTGACCTCCTTTGCGTGGCCCAGGGGACTACTTATCTTTTGGCTCCTGCACCTTTCTAGCCTCATCTCCTCTGTACTCCCCTCCTCACTCATCTCAGCCACACAGAGTAATTTGTAAGGCCCCACGTACTGTATGCTCCCATGCCCCTATAATTTTGCACATTCTGTTCTCTGCTGGGAATGCCCTTCCCCACTTGTCCACGTGTGTGGTTCTTCCTCTGCTTTGCGGCCTTGACAGCCTTTTTCCCGACACCTCCACTATGACACCTTCTTAATGATCTCAGGTGGGTCTGACACTTCCCCCTCACTGGGGAGCATTTTCATATCTGTTAGAGTAGCTCTTTTACCCTTCTCTGCCTCCTCCACTGAGCTGGAGTACGGATTTCGTGGCAGTTCAGGGGATAGTGGCTAAGCTCGTGGCCTCTGGTGCTAGGCAGCTTGAATTCACATCCCAGTTGTCCCATTCTCTGACCTGGAGACCTTGGGTAAATTACTTAACCTCCTAGATCTTGAGTTCTTCATCTATAAAACAAGGCTAATAAAAATACCTGCTCTGTAGGTGTGTTGTGAGGAATAAATGAAATAAAGAGTATAAAAGCACTTGACCCCTTGCCTGATTCATTATAAGTACTTAATAAATGTTAGCAATTTTTATTTATCTCTGAACTCTCAGAGCCTAGCACATAATGGGCATTCAACAATGTATAGTGAATGGCTTTTTAATAATATTATTGAGTCTTCCTTCATGGCTTTTAGCTTTATTGCTGGTGCCTTATAATTATTTGGAATTATCATACCCTGTTTTTCAGTTATGAGCAAAAATCTTAACCCACTTACTTGACTGTACAATCCTTGTAGCTTGTTGAGTGTTGTACCCATCACGTAGCGCTTTGAACTTTGCAAGTGTTCTGGAACTGGGTTTGTTTGTATTACTTTGCTTAGATAAAGGAGCCTTTCAGTATCAGTGTCCATTTTGTGATCTCAGCTGTTGATGCACTTGTGGGATTTTGGGACCAGTGGCATAAGTCAATGTACTGGGGGGGGAGGGGTCCAGTTTATTGAGTAATTCATAGAATATATTCTTTGGATTGGAGGAGAACATAAAGGGCAGCTTACCCACTCATCTTTCTTTGTTCTTTTTCATGTGGAATCCAGCTTTTGAATAATAAATGATAATATATCAAAATGATGACATGAAGGAGTGTTTTTGCCTTAGTTGTCATATTATTCACTTTGATATAGCTATATGTCTCTCTCTCTCTAGGTATACATCATATTTATATATCTATATCTATATCTATCTATATCTATATTTGAAATTTACCAAATGTTTTTCTTATTTCTTATGTTATAGTTGTTTTTCTTTTGTATCTTCCATATTGAACATGTTGGTGTTCTCTATTCTGTTTCACAATGTAATTTCTGTTGGCTCAAGTGACCCCTTCTAGTCCTTACGTAATTTTTCCGGAAAGTCTGATTTTAAGCAGTGGGTCTGAATCTCTTCTCTTAGTAATATCATCAGTCTTTTAATTGCCTTGCTCAATAGATTCCTTAAGGATGTGAAAAAGATTATTTTAGATGTAGTTTTGACAGTATTTTAAAGCTTCCAGCTTTGCATCCTACACTGATTTATATATTATTCAGTATTTTTATACATTCTTATACATTCATTTTCTCTCCAAAGCTCTGTTATATATACATAATTTTCTTAATCCTTTAAATAGTGCTGCAGTATCCTGTGGTTAGCAATTGTTGATTTTCTAATTTTTGCTGAAAGGTTAACCAGTGAACAAAGAGCTTAAGTGGCTCACACCAGTTGTACAGTTAATTAATGATAAAGCTACAAGAAAAAGTATTTTAGCATACTAGCCACATTGCTTTTTCCTTTTATGCATCATAAAATTGGCTCTTAAGAAGAAGCAGACAAGTAAAAATAAATTTGATGAATGCTTATGCTGTCCATACAGGTGAATTTCATCTTAAACCATAGATTTAGTCATGAAAATGTGAACACAAATTATAAATAGATTTATGATGATAATATTTTTGTAATACAAAACATTCTTTGGGAATAATCCTTCTATAATTTGTCTTTTTTGTCATTCATTTATTCAATTTACCTTTATTGACTGTCTCTTCTATTCAACAAGCAAAATGAGATGCAGATTTGTATAACTTGGGTTTTCTTAAAATAAGATATGCCTATTTAAACACAGTATCCATAGGAACATAAATTTATCAAAAACTGAAGTGAGAGAAAAATGAGAATTTGGAGTGAGATTATAATTTGAGCATTGGTATTTAGATGCATCCCCACCTCCACAATCCCAATTGAAATGACTGCATAATTTTAAAAGATGGAGAAACCTATTTGAAGGCTGGGGGTGTGGGGGGAGAGGTCCATCTTCATGCTACAAACTTTGAAGAATTTCTGCTATATATAGTGCTGGAAGGATCGTATTAAAGGAATATACCAAACCCAACTTGCAATTTCACTTCCTAAGAAAGTGACAGAATTGAGTTGGTGGTTGGACCACCTACAGGGTGGCTTCCACTTGGCTGACTTTCACAGCTATTGATGGATTAAAGGTGTCACTAAGAGGTCCAGGTATAGTCACACTGAGCGGAAAGCAGGCCCTGCCTTAGGACTTTTCTCTGATGCATCAGGCAGTCATAACATGAAGGACTAGACACACATACTCTGTTTTCAGAGTGGTGGCCCACTAACTATGAAATTTTTATATGGAAAAGTTTGTAATTTTTCATGTTGGGGAATACCTATGTCCCCAGCTCCTTCCCTGCTTTTCTTAACAAACTGTATATGAATTTCTCTATCTCAACCAGCCTTCCACTGAGAGGAGGAACCTAAGACCATTGGAGTGAGTGGTGAAGGGAGTGAAAGAGAACCCATCCACCCTATGTTGGGGGAAAATACCAGTCTGTATAGACTGCTCTTGGTTCCAGAATGATCAGTGAAACCCAACATAAGGTTTCTGAAAAGACTGTAACATAAATGGAGGAAGACGTAGTATTTAAGAGGCAGAAGAAGAAAAATGCTTTCAGAATATATATTTTTTCTATCGGAAAACAAAGACTATTTTAGATAACATTTGCTTTGTGCTCTTTATTGTGTACAAGGAAGCATACAAAACAAAGTAAGCATTAAAGCAAACTTTGTGAAGTTAGAGCTGGAAGGAGAAAATAGGATAAGGGACTAAATTAAAAATATTGCTAAATGAGACTGTAGGCAGGAATGTAAAGGGAGCTTGATGAAGAAGGAAGAAATGTGAGGAAACTAAAGTGGAATTGTAGAATTAAAAAAATGCACCAGATGTAGTAAAGAGTAAAATGGAAACTGGAGAAAATGGGATGAGTGATGGAAATGGAAAATTTGAGAAATTCTCCAAAAATGCAGAGGAAAAAAATAGATATAAGAGCAGTGAGAAAAACAATGACAGGTGTGGTGGGTTGGAACTGCACGTACCCCAGAAAATCATGTTCTTAAAGCTAGTCCATTCCTGTGGGTGTAAACCTGTTGTTTAAGTGGGTCTTAATCCTCTTACTGGAGTCCTTTATAAATGGGATGAATACAGAGAGAAAGAGGAAGCCACAGAAGCAAGAAGCTGAAAGCAGTGAAATCCAGAAGAGAATGGAGAGACAAGCAGATGCCGCCATGTCCCTTGCCATGTGGCAAAGGACCCAAGAATCTCCAGCAGCCAGTCTTCGGGAAGAAAGCATCATCTTGATGATGCCTTGATTTGGGCATTTTTCTCAGCCTCAAGACTCTAAGCTAATAAATTCCCATTGTTAAAAACCAACCCATTTTTATGGTATCCACTTTCAGCAGCCTAGCAAACTAAAACAATCCATCTGACAGAAGATGGAGCTCTAATATACAATTGTCCCTAAAGTATTGAAGGCTATGTTAAAAGGAACTGAATCAATTAAGTATACTACGGTAAGACAATTAGAACAAAAATCAACTTTCTGGACTATAGAAAAGACATAGATCTTCAGATTAAATGTTTACTACGGTCCAGATAAAATAAAACAGAAACCAATAATTAGACATATCCTGGCAATTTTTTATTTTAATTTCAAAGAAGCTATCAGGCATCCTAATGCAAAAAAAAAAAAAAAGTTTAACCCCCAAAGGAGAAGTTGACATTCGAAATCTCTGCAGTGTTAAATGCCAGAGGACAATGAAGCAATGTCAATAACCTTTAGGGGAAAATGTATGTGACTCAGAGTCTAGACTCAGCCAAGTTGTCATTCATTAGTGAAAGCAGTAGAAAGATATTCTCAGATGTATAATTTCTCATAAATATACCATCCATATACTTTTCTTGAGAAAGTTGCTTGAAGATGTACTCCAGCCAATTAAGAGATAAAGCAAATAAAACAATTCAACCATGGGGAAGTCATGAAACAAAGGATTAGTTGGGAGAAAGGGAGACAAGTATATAATTAGAAAAAGTTCAAAAGAGAATGTAAATATTATAAATATTTATTGGAAGACTAAAGAATAATACAAAAATGAATGATAAAATGAGCCCCAAATGCATGATAAGGATAGAAAAAGGAAAAATCTGTTATTTTGTCTATTTAGGTGAATTTCAGTAGATACTCACTTTTGCATTTATACTTGAACTTACATTTTTTAAAAAATTAAAAATAATAATGAATAGTTAAAATCTCTCATCAGAGAAAAAAAATGCAAGCTTGTCTTTCTGCCATCTTTCTCTAGGACCTGTGAATGTTCTTTATTTAACTCAGCTTAATAAATACATAAATTTTGTGTTTTAAATTATGTTTTAAAAAAGACTAAGTAAAAATATACCAGAGCATTAACATTGTATATCAGTTTTTGGTGGGATTATGCAGTATATAAATCTTTGTGTATTGGCAAGAATAACTTTTGTAGTCAGAAAACCTATGAATTATTTTAAAAGTTAGTATATACAATTTTACATTCCTATATATATGTATATATAAAATCATGATTATGTTAAGGAAAGACACCTACAACAGTGGTTTCTAGGCAGTGGAAATACACTTCTTTCTGTTCCTCTCTGTTTTCATATTTTTGTTAGATGTATGTATTAATTTTTGCAATGGGAAAAGTAAACTTTGTTAAAAAAAACTGTGGATGTAGCAAAGTTATAATTACAAAGGGAAATGTATGGTATTGAATGCTTTGTTCTTTTCCTCTGAAATTAAAAAAAATTAACAATTTACATAAGATATTAGAAGAAGCACAATAAAACAGACATCAGAGAGCAGAAGGAAAAAATTAACAAATATAATAGCAGAATTTTATAAATCAGTAAACAATAGACTTGAACAAGAAATCTAAGAGCTGATTCTTTGAAATGAACCAAATTAACAAACCTCTAGCTTGTTTGCTCAGGAAAGCAAATGAAAAGATGCAAAAGAGTGCATTTAAATACACATTCAGAGGACATAAAATGTATAGCTTGTGCTAATTATGAAGTGAAGTGAATATTGTAGTAAATATTAATTAGCAAAATTGTCTCAAGGAGTACAAAGCTGGAATTGGCCAATAACTATGGCAATATGAGCAAAATTGCTGAAGAGCTACTCCAAATGTTAAAGTACTTGTCTCTAAGTGGTAGGATTATGGACTTTTTTTTTTTTTTCCTCTTTGCGCTCTTCAATATTCCCAAAAAGTCTTCAATGAGCAGGTCCTGGTTTTGAAATAAGAAGTGAATAAAGACCACGTGAAAAACCAAAATCCCCCCACCTCCCAAGATGAAATGGGCAGTTTGTTCCTTTTGAGCTCTGAAGGTAGAAATAACTGCCTTTCTAAAATTTAAGTGAAGCGAAATATTGACATGCTGTGAAAGGCCCGCCAAGGTTCAGGGAGCCCGTTAATGGGCCTGAGAGGCCCCGTGACTCTGGGCTAACTGATGGACCACGGACCACTAATGGCAAATTGAATTTCTAGATCACCGGCTGCCTTCACGGCTCTCTGATGCCTCCAGAAAGGGAGAGAAGATGCACAAAGTGTATTTTTTAGAATACTAAATAATTCTTCGAGGCTCAGTGGGCTATCACTTTGATAGAAAACTGTATTTATAGAGTCCCAAATTTTGCACATCTGGATATCAGAATTTCTTATTAGTATCATGAATAGGTGAAGTGTTCTTTACCTCATTCATGGAAGAAATGGATTAAGTAAAAGAAGATTGTGCTTTTTGATTTAGGTCACTCTTGATACACATTCAGAAAGGACCACGTTGCTCACTCCCGGTCCTCAAGAAATAAAGCTGAATGATGGCGAAAGTCTCTCCGGCATGTTATAAATGCTGCAGAGTACAGGACATGCATTTGCCATCAAAAATATAAGAAGAGAGGAGCAGGTTAGAAAATTAGCTTTATATATATAAAGGAGTTAATTATATATTTTTTTTCTGGAAAGAAAAATTAATTGTAATATAGGCATTACCTGTTTATCTTATTGAATGTGTACTTATAAATTTCACACCTGTGAAATGCCACTTTGCTTGGCACTGATGACATTGTCCATGCCTTCTCATGGAACTTATGCAGTGAGAAATGTAAATAAAAGAGGATGTTGAAATGTGGTGAGTAGATATGTGTACACAATGAGATAAGAACATTGCAACAGGGAACCTGTGACTGAGGGAGCATTTCCCAAGCTGCTATTCTCAAACTCGTTGAGTTGTACCTCAAATTGATCTCTAAATAAGTTTGAGAAACCCCTTCTTGGGTATCTATGGTGTACATCAGCACATCAAGGGATGTGAGATCCCTCGATAAAGAAACCTGTGGAACTTTGTTCAACTCAGTGTCTCCTCAAAATGTGTATACATGGAGTTCCCATTTCCACAGTATAAAAATCTCAGGGTGCTGGTGGGTTGAAGGGCACACCTTGAGAAATGTCAATTTAAAGTGCACATTAAATAGAAAAAAGAAAAGCTTCTTAACTCAAAACATTGGCTTGATCTCTGAAAGTCTTCTGTCTTGAAAAATATCAAATCGCACCTTTCACATTACATTAACCTCTTTTGTTCTACTGAAGGAAAATGAAGCACTTCAACTACAGCGTTCTTACACTTAGACTTTCTTCTCAAAAGACTGAATCCTGAACAAAGGGAAAATCTGCGATAAATGCAGAGTATTATTTGTAGGAAATATGAACTGTCTAGTTCCTGATAGACCTTGACTTTACTCTTTATCATGGATGACATCTAAGAGCAGAATATAGGTGACCTTTAATCCTTGCTTTGCCTGTTAAAGTAAAGAAAGGTGCTAGAAATAGAATGGCTTGTTTTTCTAGTCTCTTCCTCGTATCTGCCCTCACCCAAATATTGTCATTAACTCTCAGTTAGATTTTGTTGAGGCCGGTTATTCCTTCATATATTAAATCAAGAAATCTTGGCCTAGTGCTTTGTTCTGGACACTATGCTAACATTGGGGTTATTGATGTTGCAAACTTACAATCTAGTGGGAGAAGACAACCAGTGAACACATAAATAAACGAACACATAAATAAATAAATAATAATGATCACAGTGCTGAGTGCTATGATTCAAATAAAACAGGATGAGCCCCCAATTTTTTCGTCCCGGGCAAGGTGACTACTATAGATTATTAGTCAGGGAAGGCTTCTCTGTTGAGGTGACATTTGAGCTGAGAATGAATGATGATGAGCCAGCTGATTTTTCTGGATCTGGATACATGGGCACAAAGGTAACCAGAGAAGTCTGGAGGATTTAGGGCCTATTTTCATTGATTTGGTTTTCAAGGGTAAAAGAGAAAGCTTTTCCATTTTTAAAATGGCATTCTTCGTCCAATAATGGGACTCCAAAGCCATAAATTAGATATAGCTGTGTGCTTTGGCTTGCGATGTTAAATTGCATCACTCAAATATTTTCCTTAAAATGTGGGTTCACTTTAATTTCTTAGGGAGGACTGCTGTTTGCCAAGTGGGCAGCCAAAGCTTCTCTCTACTTCTCTCATGTTGATGCTTTGACATTTGGATATTGTTTAGAATCAGAACAATTTGAATGGACAGTTGCTATCATATACTGGCTCCATTATGCAAGTTTTGGAGTTTGGTGCTGATTCCAGGCACTTTTCTTCAACGTATTTGGCATTCTAAGACTCAATGTATTTGGCTCCCATCGCTCCCAGTTCCTGAATAGTCCCCTTGGCACGTTATGAACTATTAACTAATTTTTATTCATCTTTGATGAAATGCTAGCATTGATCTGTCTTTAGAAAGAAGAAGTTGCAAGTTGCATCATCATTGAATTTATGAATTTATCAACAAAACATATGGATTTCTTTATTATAGAAATTATTAAATCCATTTGGGGGAGAAGTGGGAAAAACCACCTGGCTTGCCGTTATAATTCACCATTGCTTGCTTTTTGTTAAGTTTTCTTCTGGTCTTTATTTAAAAACATTGTCGTGGTTTTAAAAACATAGCTTAAATATACATGTCTTTAAAAATATAGTCATCATTGTTGCATATTATCGTTTTCAGTCCTGTGTTTCTCACTTAACGTTGCAGCATATCCTAAGTATTTTTCTTACTGCTGCATAGTTTTCACAAGCATCATACTAATGCCTTCGTAATACTACTCTTCAGGTACCCTCACTCCGTTTTTTCTTTCTATAAAAAAAAAAATAATAATACAGCAAAGAATAATCTTTGCACAAGTAAGTTTTTCCATATTTTGGTTTGTTTCTTTGGGCTACATGCCCAGAAATGGAGTTCCTGAGAGGAAGTGTAGGAATTTTAAAACGGCTCCTCACAGCACCACGTTCCACCCCCCCGCCCCCCAAGGATTGTACTTATTTAAAAAACCCCATCTGTGATGAATAATCTTACCAGGTACATTGTATGGGTGAATACCCCCACCTCCACCCCTCTACTGTACTGTACTAGGAGAAACAAACAAGCAAACAAACCCCGATGCCTCATGATTATTTTAATTTGCACTGATCTGATAATTTCTTAGAGTGAATGGTTTTCTTTTGTTGGTTGACCCTCTCATGAATTTTAGGTATGCTCTTTTCTCATTTCTAAGGTCTTAAAAAATTATTTTGTCAGACTCTTAATAAAACAAATAAATTAAACTTTTGTTTTATAGCCTAAGACATATTCATTAGCATATTGGGTTTTTTAAAATTAAAATTTCAGTATATTGAAGTTATTACTTGTTTGCATAGTCAAAGCTTAATTTTTTTCTTTCATATTTTTCTCTTTTACTCCTAAGCTTTGAGCATCATACCCCCTTTCAGGGCTTTGACCCATATTTAATTCTCTTTTTTGCACGGGTGGTGGTGGTGAAAGGGGTTGTTGATTTTGTTATATTTTGGTCGGTAATCCATCTGGTATTTATTTTGGGTTATAATTTATTTTACGTGAGGATATGCATTGATACTTTTCCAAGTTAGTACTTTTTTCTCTTATTGATATGGATTCCTCTTTCATTCTGTGTTAAATTCCTTTATTTAATGGAGCCGATTTACAGACCATCTATGCCTTTCCATGAGCTAGTATGTCTCATTTTACTCTGGGGTTGCACTATTTAGTAATTGAAGTACTATAAGAAGATAAAAATCTGGGAGAGTTTGGTCTTCGTCATTACTCTTAGTTTTCATAATTATCTCTAATAGTCTGACCTGTTTATTTTATCAGGCAGACTTAGAATTATTTTTTCAAGTCTCTCCAAAACACTGCTAAAATATCCATTGGAAATATATTATTTTAGCCTGCTCATCAAGAATATACTGTACCTATCCTTTTAGCCAGTTCTTCTAGATACAGTAGATATTTTTAGATTTTTATCTGGGTCAGTTTTTATTAAAATTATTTCTGAGTGTTCTGTAATTTTTTATTCTATTGTGAACATGCTCCCCCCACACTATTTTCTAGGTGTTTATTGCTAGTATATAAGAGTATTTTTGATTTAGCTTGTGATTATCCTGACATTTTTAATTTATCTTTTGTTTTTCAGTCTTTGCCTATGGTGTTATTTTATCTGCCTGTGATGATACTTTTGTCTATTTCTTGCCAATATTTTTACCTCATACCTTTTTACATTGTTCAGAATGTCTGAAAACAATATTAAATACTGATGATGATGGGACATTATTGTACTGTTCCTGATTGTAGTGGACACATATTTTAATTAAGTGTAATGCTGGATGTTTGGGGTTTTGTTTTAAAGCAGATGCTTTTTATCTTGTTAAGGAATTATCCTTGTATTCCTATTTTAAAATATATGCAGTAGGGAAGGATGTATTGAGATCATTATATATTTGCTCTTCTTTCCTAATTTGGAAACATCTTTGCATCTGTGAGGAAAATGCTGCTTTTTGTGTAGGTGGATTATAACTGCTATGGACTATTAAATTCTGATTGCTTGTATTTTAGTTAGGCTCTTTCCTCTCTAAATTTTAAGTAGGGAAATTGCTTTGTAGCAGTAGTTCTCAACCTTGGCTTGCACATTGTAATCACCTGGGAAACTTTAAAAATCACTGATGAGGCTAAGATCCCATGGGGCAGATAGATGGAACTGTCTTGCTTGCAGTTGTAGACACTCTCTGTTTTTTGGGATGGGCGTTGTCTATCATCTCCCTTTTGTTAGTTGGCCTGGGTGAGTCCAATGAACTGGAGAATAAGTTCAACTCTGCTGAGATTCAGGGCTCAATCGGCACATGAACAGACCGAAGATTTAAGTCTCTGGGACATATATTTAACGAGCATAGTGCTAATTATATTTAAATAAAAGGGGCAGAAGAGCCATGTATAAGGAAATTATAAATGAGTCTAACTCTGTTACATTGGGGAATATATATGCCAAAGTAGGGCTCACTGATAGAAACAGAATGGGTATCACGATCCCAAAATCCTCAATACTGAGGAATGAACAAATGTAAGGGAAGAATGCAACTATGGATTAAAGTAAATTTATTATTATTCTCTCAGTGGAAGAACTTGGATCATTGCTATAAGGGTAGTGGCCACCAGAGGTTCTGAGGGGAGGGAGACGGAAGAACATGGGGCATTTTTGGGACGTTGGAATTGTCCTACATGATATTACAATGATGGATACAGGCCATTATACATTTTGTCAAAACCTATACAATTGGGGAAGCAGGTGTGGCTCAGTGGATAGAGCCCCCGTTTACCATATGGGAGGCCCGGGTTCGCATCCCGAGGCCTCCTTGTGAGGGCACGCCGGCCTGAGCGGTGCGGTGGGCTGATGCAGCAACCTCACGGCAGGAAGGGGGTGTGGCGCAATGGATAGAGCACCCGTTTACCATATGAGAGGCCCCGGGTT
>JAQZBX010062348.1:0-16910 GCA_029593785.1 Cabassous unicinctus
ATTACCAAAAGATGGAAACAATCCAAGTGCCCATTAACCAATGAATGGCTACACAAAATGAGGTATACACATACAAGGGAATACTATGCTACTGTAAGAAGAAATGAATTTGGGACATATGTTATAAGATTGATGAACCTTGAAGACACTATGCTAAATGAAATAAGCCAGTCACAAAAATACAAGTATTGCTTGGCCTTGCTAGTATGAACTAAGTACAAAAAATAAACTCATGGAATTGAAACCTAGAGTATAGGTTATTAAGAGATAAGAGGAGGACTGAGAAGGTGTACTGATGCTAAATGTATGTAGAAGTTTTAATTAACTTGACTATAAAAGTGTGGAAATGGATAAAGTTGATTACACATTATAGTGATAGAACTAAATCAGCTGGTTTATGAATGGGATTGTAGCTAAACAGGGTAGTCTAGTAATGCAAATGTCAATTGAAAGAAATCTAGAAATAATATGGGACTGGATGCATAGTAACTCCAGAAGTGGATAAGAATTGTGGCTAATAGTACAAATATAAGAATGTCCTTCTGAACTTCCTTCTGAACTTAAACAAATGTGTGTCACTATTGCAAAGTGGTAAGAATGTGGAGAAGCTTGGGAAAAATACAATTAATGTAACCTCTGGACTATATTAAACAGCAATAGTGTAATTCTTGCATCAATGCCAAACATGTGCTGTGTTAATAGGGGGGTATGGAAAAATATATGAAATACATGATATAGACCATAGTTAGTTGAAATAGTCCTATGATACTATCTCATAATTTGTGACAAATGTTCCACAACAATTTAGTGTTTTGGTGGAGGGGAGTTATATGGAAATTCCACACATGTGCATGATTGTTTTGTAAGTTTACAACCTCTCTAATAAAAACATATTTTTTTTTAAAAATTAAATGTCAGAAATTGATAACAATATATTGAAATGAAGAACCTATTTGACAGACTCATTACTAAACTGGATATGGCCAAGTAAAAGTTAGTGAGTTTGCTAATATGGCAATAAAAACTCCACAAGGAGAAGTGTGAAGAGAAAGAAGAATGCTAAACAAGTGGAACAGAATATCTAAGAACTGAGGGACAATTACAAACAGTACACTGTATGCACTAAGGAAATATCAGAAGGAGAAGAAGGAGACAAAAGATCAGAAGAAATAGCTGAATTAATAATGGACAAGAGCTTTCCTACATTAAAGACAGACAGCAAAACATGGAGGTAAGAAGCTCAGTAAGCACCATACAAGATAAATACTGAAATATGTGAATTTTACATAGCATATTCAAACTGCAGAAAATCAAAGCAAAGAGAAATTCTTTAAAGAAATAACAGAATAAAATTCCTAACAAATAGAAGAACAATGATAAGATTAAATAGGATTCCCCATAAAAAATCATGCACTTAAGAAGAATGTGGAGTGAAATAATTAGTGTTGAAAGGAAGAAAACACTAATCTGGTTTCTATGAAATCGTTCTTCAAGCATGAAGGAAAGTAAGGACTTTCTCAGACAAATGAAAACTATGGCAATTTGTTGCCAGTAGACCTGCCTGGTAAGAAATGTTAAAAGAAAATCTCCATACATAAGAAAATGGTATAAGTCAGATACTAAGATCTGCATTAATAAAGGAAGAAATTTAGGGAAGGAATAAATTAAGGTAAAATTAAAATCTTTAAATGCTCTTATTCTTAATTTGCCCATTGGATAACTGTTCATGATGGGAATGATGCCCTTGGTGATTGGAGCACTCAGATGAATCACAGCAATGTGAAGAGGGAGTGGATTGAGGAATTGGGGATAGTCTATGATAAATTGCTTGCTGTAAATATGAAGTGGTAACATGTTATTTGAAAGTGACTTTACATTAGTTGTAATTGTATGCACTAAACTCTAGGGCAACTTTTAATTTTAAAAGTATAATTGATATATGAAGAAAAGAGTGTTTATGGCATCATATAAAATGTTCAAATTATCACAGAAATGGCAGGGAATGGAAGACAAATCACAAATGCAACAAATAGAAAAGTTATCAACATGATAGGCATTAACTTACTCTCATTAATCATGTTAAAAATGATTGTCTGGATTTACCAATTAAAAGAGGCTAGAAAACTGAAAGAGTGACATTGATTTCAGACAAAGCAGATTTCAGAATAAAGATTTCCAGTGGAAAAGTGGGGCATTACATAATGAGAAAGGAGTGCATTCTGCAAGAAGTAAAAACAATCCTAAATATTTGTGTACCGAACAACAGCCTGTCAAAATACATGAGGTAAAACTAATAGAATGGCAAGGATAACTCTTGACAGCCTAACAGATGAGATATAAAAACAATGCAAATTACCAAAATCAAAAATGAAAGAGATCTTATTAGCAATTACCCAATAGCTTAAGAAAATAAATACTATGAACATCTTTGAGACCACAAATTTGATAACGGAGATTAAATGGACCAGTTCTTTGAAAACACATACTACCAAAACTCACACAAAGATATAGATATTCTGAATATGCCTATATTTATTTTTAGAGATTTAATCAATAACTAATAACTTTTCAAGAAATAAAGCCCAAGGACCAGATGGCTTCACTGGTGGATCCTACCAAACATTGAAGTAAGAAATAATACCAATTCTTCACAATGTCTTCCAGAAAATAGAAGCAGAGAGAACAGTAACACATTCAATAAGACCAGGATTACCATAATACCAAAATCAGATAAAGACATTAAAAGAAAAGAAAATGACAGACCAATACTTCACATGAACGTAGATGCAAAGCTTCTCAACCAGATATTAGGAAATCAAACCAATGACAACCAAGTGGGATTTATTCCACATATGCAAATGTGTTGTGATATTTGAAAATCAATTAATGAAAACAATAAAAACAAGTTAAAGAAGAAAAATTACACATCAGATTAATAGATGCAGAAAATACAAACTAGAAATTGGGGAAGCATTTTCAAGTTTATAAAGTACATCTACAAAAACCCTTAGCGAAAAGATCATATTTAATTTTGAGAAACTTGGCACATTTTCATTAACATAGGAAAAAGTCAAGTATATCCTTTGTCACAGTTTTCATTTTACATTATTCAGGAATTCCTAGCTAGGGAAGTAAAACAAGGAAAGTAAAAAACAAAAAAAGATATACACTGTGTAAGATAAACCATTTAGATACAGGCCAAAGCATCTGCCTCTTGATTTCCAGGAGGAGAGATTGTTTTTGTGATATATAATATTTTTAAATTAATTAAAACTATGATTAACATTATACTGTTATTTAGTATTATGCAGAAACATTTTTAAATCCTTAGGAATTTAACACAATCTTTAAGTATTTATATGAATATTTGACACACACAACTTTGACAGGTGAGACAAGCTCTTTTAATCTTCATACACTTTCTAAACATTTTCCATTTAGCTTATAACATGTTAAATGAACTTAACTATTTTAGTACTTCACTTTTTTTAAGGTGAAAGAACAAATCTTTTGCAATAGTTTGAAATAGAAAGATATTTTCAAGATTTGGCTTTGAGAAAGCAAAATATTAAAAGTTGCTAGATTTGAACATTATGTTATTTAAAAGTGAGAAGATTTGTTTTCTTAAACAACCAAGGACAAAATAAAGTTAAAGTACAAGATGCTATTTTGATAAAACGTAGACACATGGGCCTACTTCACATCAGCCACAATAATTATTGGAAAAATTATTGCTATTCCAACCTGAGTAAAAGTATTCAGCTGACTAGCTATACTGCACGGAGGGATATTAAATGATCCAAAGCCATACTATGAGCCTTAGGTTTTATTTTCCTATTTACGGTAGGGGTCTTACAGGAATCGTATTACCTAACTCATCTCTAGATATTATCCTGCACGACACTTACTATGTACAAGCCCATTTTCACTACATTCTCTCTATAGTGGCTGTATTTGCCATTATGGGTGGTTTCATCCACGGATTCCCTCTATTCACAGGATACACTCTAAACCTAACATGGGCCAAAATCCACTTTATCATTATATTTGTTGGCATAAACCTGACATTCTTCCCTCAACACTTCCTAGGCCTATCAGGTATACCATGACGTTACTCTGACTACCCAGATGCGTATACAATGTGAAATACCGTATCATCAATAGGATCTTTCATCTCACTCACAGCGGTTATACTAATGATCTTCATAATCTGAGAGGCATTCGCATCTAAACGAGAAGTATCACTAGTCGAACTCACACCTACCAATATCAAGTAACTACATGGCTGCCCTCCACCGTATCACATGTTCGAGGAACCCGCTTACGTAAAAGTGTAACCAAGAAAGGAAGGAATCGAACCCCCAAAAACCAGTTTCAAGCCAGCTTCATAGCCCCTATGGCTTTCGCCACATGAGGCATTAATAAAATAATTATATAACTTTGTCAAAGTTAAATTATAGGTTAAATCCCTTTATGCCTCCTATGCCCTACCCACTCCAATTAGGATTTCAAGATGCCACATCACCCATCATGGAAGAATTATTACACTTCCATGACCATACACTTATAAACATTTTCTTGTTCAACTCCCTAGTACTCTACATCATCACACTCATACTAACAACAAAACTCACCCACACGAGCACAATAGATGCCCAAGAAGTAGAAACAGTATGAACCATTCTACCCGCTATCATTCTAATCCTCATTGCACTTCCATCCCTATGAATCCTCTACATGATAGACAAAATCAACAACCCATTACTAACCATCAAAGCCATAGGGCACCAATGATACTGAAGCTATGAATACACAGACTACGAAGACCTAAACTTCAACTCATACATAATCCCAACTACAGACTTAAAACCAGGAGAGCTCCGACTATTAGAAGTAGATAACCGACTGGTTCTACCAATAGAATTTTCAGTCCGCATACTAATCTCATCAGAAGACATCCTACACTCATGGGTCGTACCAGCCCTAGGCCTAAAAACAGGCGCAATTCCCAACCGGTTAAACCAAGCTACTCTAATATCTACTCATCCAGGACTATATTACAGCCAATGCTCAGAAATTTGCAGCTCAAACCACAGCTTTATGCCAATTGTCCTAGAACTAGTCCCATTAAAACACTTTAAGAACTGGTCAACATCAATACTTTAAATTCCTTGAGATGCTAAAATAGCATTAACCTTTTAAGTTAAAGACTGAGAGTATAATAAATCTCTCCTCAATGAAATGCCTCAACTAGGCACATCCACGTGATTCACTGTCATTCTATCAATACTATTATCACTATTTATCCTTATGAAATTGAAATTCACCAAACACAGCTCATTCTCCCAACCACAACCTTCCACGGCAGAAAAACCAAAACACACAACCCCCTTAGAGACAAAATGAACGAAAATTTATTTGCCTCATTCGCTGCACCTACAATAATAGGACTGCCAGTAGTCACATTAATCATTGTATTCCCAACTATCTTATATCCCTCCCCTAAATGCCTAGTTAATAACCGAATTGTAGCCATTCAACAATGACTAGTAAATATAATTCTAAAACAAATAATGAACATCCACAACACCAAAGGACACACATGAGCACTCATACTAGTCTCACTTATCATCTTCATTGGCACAACAAATCTCCTAGGCCTCCTGCCACATACATTCACCCCAACCACCCAACTATCCATAAACCTGGTAATAGCAATTCCCCTATGGGCTGGCACAGTAGTCACAGGCTTCCATCACAAAACCAAAGCTTCACTGGCCCACTTCCTACCGCAAGGTACTCCAATTCCCCTAATCCCAATACTAATTATTATAGAAACCATTAGCCTATTTATTCAACCTATGGTCCTAGCCGTTCGACTAACTGCAAACATCACAGCGGGTCACCTACTTATTCACCTAATCGGCGGTGCCACCCTTGCACTAATATCCATTAGCCCTACAACAGCCTCAATCACATTTATCATCCTCATTCTACTTACAATCCTAGAATTCGCCGTAGCACTTATTCAAACTTATGTCTTCACACTCCTAGTAAACATATACTTACACGATAATACCTAATGACCCACCAAACACATGCCTACCACATGGTAAATGCAAGCCCTTGACCACACACAGGAGCATTATCAACCCTATTAATGACATCAGGCCTAACCATATGATTTCACTTTAACTTCATAACTCTACTAACATTAGGCCTAACCACTAACTTCTTAACAATGTATCAATGATGATGAGATGTAATTGGAGGAAACACATTTCAAGGTCACCACACAACCATCGTGCAAAAAGGATTATGATATGGCATAATCCTATTCATCGTATCAGAAGTCTACTTTTTCATGGGATTCTTCTGAGCCTTTTACCATTCCAGCCTAGCCCCAACACCAAAACTGGGAGGATGTTGAACCCCAACAGGAATTCACCCACTAAACCCACTCGAAGTTTCACTCTTAAATACTTCATTTCTTCTTCCCTCAGGTGTATCTATCACGTAAGCCCAACACAATCTAATAGAAGGACACCAAAAACACATACTCCAAGCCCTATTTATTACCATTACCCTGGGGATATACTTCACCCTACTAAAAGCCTTAGAAAACTTCGAAGCACCGTTTACAATCTCCGATGGTGTGTATGGATCCACTTTCTTCATAGCAACGGGATTCCACGGACTCCACGTAATCATCGGCTCCTCATTCATAATTGTATGCTTCTTACAACAACTAAAATTCCATTTCACATCCAGCCACCATTTCGGATTTGAAGCCGCCGCTTGATACTGACATTTCGTACACGTAGTATGAATATTCCTCTACGTATCTATTTACTGATGAGGATCCTGTTCTCAATATTAAATAGTATATTTGACTTCCAATCAATTAGTTTCGACACAAATCTGAAATAGAACAATAAACCTGGCAGTAACCCTAATCATTAACACATCCTTGTCCTCCTTACTTGTCCTTATCGCATTTTGATTGCCGCAATTAAACGTGTATACAGAGAAATCAAGCCCATACAATGTGGCTTTGACCCCATAGGATCAGCCCGACTTCCAGTCTCAATAAAATTCTTCCTAGTAGCCATCACATTCTTACTATTCAAACTAGAGATTGCCCTTCTATTACTACTACCATGAGCCTCCCAGGCCAACAACCTAACCTCTATACTAATCACAGCTCTATTCCTCATCTCACTGCTAGCATTAGGACTGGCCTATGAATGGCTTCAAAAAGGACTAGAATGAAATGAATATGGTAGCTAGTTTAATTTAAAACAACTGATTTTGAGTCAATAAACTATGATTTAGTTCATAGCTACCACATGCCATCAATTTACTCAAACGTGCTTATAGCATTCATAATGGCCCTAACAGGACTGACTCTTAGTATACTGATCACATGCAATAACCTCCCTACTGTGCCTAGAGGGCATAATACTATCTTTATTTGTCTTAAGTACCTTAATAATCTTAAACATTCACTTTGCCATACCCACCATAATACCAATAATCCTAATAGTCTTTGCAGCCTGCGAAGCCACCGTCAGCCTAACTCTAATAATAATAGTATCTAACACCTATGGCCTAGACCACATACAAAACCTAAACCTACCACAATGCTAAAACTAATCATCCCCACCCTACTCATCCCCTTAACCTGATTGTCCAAAAAAAGCATAATCTGAATCAACACAACCACCCACAGCATCCTAATTAGTTTAATCACCCTTTCCATGCTCTTCCAAATGACAAAATTCCAACCCAAATTTCTCGCCAACATTCTTCTCCAACCCACTTTCAACACCACTAATCATTCTCACTACGTGACTACTGCCCCTGATAATCATTGCCAGTGAATCACATCTAACCAAAGAAAACACCACCCGGAAAAAACTATATATCTCAATGCTCATCTCACTTCAAGCACTGCTAATCATAGCATTTACTGCCACAGAACTAATTTTATTTTATATCCTATTCGAGGCCACACTAATCCCAACCCTCATTATCATTACCCAATGGAGAAACCAAGCAGAACGACTAAACACAGGGTACTACTTCTTATTCTACACACTAGCCGGATCATTACCCTTGTTAGTTACTTTGATTTACATACAAAACACCATTGGCTCACTAAACGTGCTCATCATCCAATACTGAACTCCAACACTACCACACTCCTGAACATCGATACTTATATGACTAGCATGCATAATAGCATTTATAGTAAAAATGCCACTCTACGGCCTACACCTCTGACTTCCAAAAGCACATGTAGAAGCACCCATCGTAGGATCAATGGTACTAGCAGCCATCCTGCTAAAACTAGGAGGCTACGGCATGATACAAATTACAGTAATCTTAGACCCCACCACAGAGCACATAGCCTACCCATTCATAATACTCTCACTATGAGGTATAGCAATAACAAGTTCAATTTGTCTACACCAGACAGACCTAAAGTCATTAATCACTTACTCTTCCATTAGCTGTATAGCTCTGGTAATCATAGCCATCCTTATGCAAACACCCTGAAGCTTTATTGGAGCCACAGCACTAATAATCACACATGGACTAACCTCATCACTACTATTCTTCCTGGCCAACACCAACTACGAACGAACTCACAGCCACACTATAATTTTAGCTCAAGGACTACAGACCCTCCTACCCTTAATAGCCTCATGATGACTACTAACAAGCTTAAGTAACTTAGCACTGCCTCCCACAATCAACCTAATTGGAGAACTATTTGTAGCCATCACAACATTTACCTGGTCACACTTTACAATTATACTTGTAGGACTCAACATACTAATCACAGCCCTGTACTCTCTCTACATGCTAATCCCCACCCAACGAGGAAAATTCACCTACCACATCCATTCCATTAAACCAACATTCACACGAGAAACCACCCTCATACTAATACACCTCCTACCAATTATACTACTCTCAATCAACCCTAAAATCATCCTAGGACCCTTACACTGTGAATATAGTGTAAAAACCCCAGACTGTGAACCTAGTAACAGAATCTAAAGCATTCTTATTCACCGAGAAAGTATCACAAGAGGTGCTAACTCCTGTCATACATGTATAATTAATGTGGCTTTCTTACTTTTAAAGGATAACAGTAATCCGTTGGTCTTAGGAACCAAAAACTTGGTGCAAATCCAAATAAAAGTAATTAACCTAATAGGCCCTTTAACCATTATAACCCTTCTCATCCTCACAAGCCCAATTACACTATTCTACTTCAAGACATACAAAACCAAACTTTACCCCCACTACATGACAACCTCTACCTCATATGCACTTTTAACCAGCGTAGTCCCAGCCACAGTATTCCTGCACTCAGGACAAGAAATATATATCTCAAACTGGCACTGAATAACAGTACAGACTATAAAACTATCCCTGAGCTTCAAACTAGACTTCTTCTCACTCATCTTTGTACCAATTGCACTATTTGTCACCTGGTCTATCATAGAATTCTCACTATGATATATGCACTCAGACCCACACATCAACGGATTCTTCAAATACCTCCTCCTATTCCTTATTACAATAATCATTTAGTGACCACCAACAACATATTTCTTTTTTTTTTTAAAGATTTATTTATTTATTTTCCCCCCCCTTGCTGCTTGTGTTTGCTGTGTCCATTCACTGTGTGTTTCCTCTATGTCTGTTTATCTTCCCCTTGCTGTGAGGTCCTGCTGCATCAGCCCACCATGCCGCGCAGCCATCCTGCTCTCACAAGGAGGCCCCGGGAAGCGAACTCGGGGCCTCCCATATGGTAAACGGGAGCCCTATCCATTGAGCTACACCCGCTTCCCCAACAACATACTTCAACTCTTCATTGGGCGAGAGGGAGTAGGAATCATATCATTCCTCCTCATCGGGTAATGATACAGATGCCAACACTGCGGCCCAGCAGGCAATCCTACATAGCCGAATCAGAGATATTGGCTTTATCATAACAATAGCATGATTTCTTTTACACCTAAACTCATGAGACTTCCAACAAATTTTCACACTAAACCCCAACAACTCCTTGCCCCTGCTGGGACTCCTACTGGCAGCAGCCGGAAAGTCAGCCCAATTTGGGCTACACCCCTGACTACCATCAGCCATAGAAGGACCCACTCCAGTGTCAGCCGTACTGCACTCAAGCACTATAGTAGTAGCAGGGGTTTTCCTACTAGTGTGATTCCAACCACTTCTACAAAACAACCCCGTCATGCTAACACTTACCTTATGCCTAGGAGCCATTACTACCCTATTCACTGCTATATGTGTTCTAACACAGAATGACATCAAAAAAATTATTGCCTTCTCAACCTCAAGCCAACTGGGCTTAATGGTAGTCACCATTGGACTAAATCAACCCCACCTAGCGTTCCTCCACATTTGTATACACGCATTCTTCAAGGTCATGCTATTCATATGCTCTAGATCCATCATTCACAGCCTAAACAATGAATAAGATATTTGAAAAACAGGCAGATTACAAGAAGCCATACCTTTCACTTCAACTGCCCTTATAATTGGAAGTCTGGCACTAACAGGAATACCATTCCTTATGGGCTTCTACTCCAAAGATATCATCGAAGCAGCAAACACATCTTACTCAAACGCCTGAGCCCTTTTAATTACTCTCATCGCCACCTCCTTCACAGACATATACAGCACACGACTCATCTTCTTCACTCTCCTTGGCCAACTGCGATTCCCAACACTAATTCTAATTAATGAAAACAAACCAGCCCTACTAAACCTGATCAAATGACTAGCACTAGGCAGCATTTTCAATGGCTTCTTAATCTCAAATTTTATTCCACCCCTATTAATACCACAAACCACCATACCAAACTATCTAAAACTAGCAGCACTTGCCGTCACAATCACAGGATTTGCCCTAGCAATGGAACTAAACCAAATCACACTTAACCTCCAAACTAACCACCCAACACATCCACACTCATTCTCTTCCCTCCTAGGCTTCTACCCAAACACCATACATCGACGAACCTCGTACTATAGTCTGTCAATAAGCCAAAACTAAGCCTCACTTCTAGACCTAGTCTGATTAGAAAAAATCGCCCCCAAAAGTATCTCCCAATTTCATCTTTCAGCATCTATAGCTACATCTAACCAAACTGTACTTCCTGTCCTTCCTCATTTCCTTATCTCTAGTCATATTACTCTTCCTTTAATGCCTGTGAGTAATCTCAATTACAATGAAGATACTTACAAACAAAGACCACCCGGCTACAACCACCAACCAACCACCATAGCTATACAAGGCCGACCCACCAACAAAATCCTTGTGAACCAAAGTCAAATCACTACCTCCCAAAACAACCCAATCCTCCATATCCTTCAAGCTACAAAACACCAACCCCATCCCATCATCACTCACTAACCAAACAACCATCAACACCTCAAACAACAGACCCACAAACAAGCCCCCATAATCACAACATTCGACACTCAGGCCTCAAGATACTCCTCTGTAGCCATGGCAGTAGTATAACCAAACACCACTAGCATATGCCCCAAATAAACCAAAAACACCATCAACCCTAAAAAGGACCCACCAAGACACATTACAATACCACACCCAACCCCACCCCTTACAATTAACCCTAAACCATCATAAATAGGAGATGGTTTTGAAGAAAAACCAACAAAACTAATAACAAAAATCACAGTTAACAAGAACACTAGATATATCAGTTCCTGCATGGAGCCAACCATGACCAATGATATGAAAAACCACCATTGTAAAATCAAATACAAGAACTAATGACCAACATCCGCAAAAACCACCCACTCTTCAAAATTATTAACGAGTCATTTATCGATCTCCCAACACCAACAAGTATTTCAGCATGATGAAACTTTGGCTCACTACTAGGTATTTGCCTCACCATCCAGATCCTCACAGGCTTATTCCTAGCCATACACTACACATCAGATACACTCATTGCCTTCTCATCCGTCACCCACATCTGCCGAGATGTAAACTACGGATGACTTATCTACTACTTACATGCTAATGGAGCATCCCTAATTTCCATATGCCTATATATCCACGTAGGCTGAGGACTGTATTATGGATCTTATATATTTATAGAAATCTGAAACATTGGAATCATCTTACTCCTAACAGTCATAGCTACAGCATTTATAGGCTACGTTCTCCCATGGTGACAAATATCATTCTGAGGGACCACCATAATTACTGACCTTTTATCAGCCATCCCATATACTGGAACTGACCTCGTAGAATGAATTTGAGGGGGCTTTTCAGTTGACAAAGCCACCCTGACACGATTCTTTGCTTTCCACTTTATCCTACCATTTATTGTAGCAGCCTTCATAGTGGTCCACCTGCTATTCCTACACGAAACAGGATCTAACAGCCCAACAGACATCTCATCAAGCATAGATGCAAACCCATTTCACCCATTCTACACCATCAAAGACATCCTAGGCCTGTTCTTCACAATTCTCTTTCTAATAACCCTAGTACTATTCTCCCCAGACCTCTGGGGGGACCAAGATAACTACACCTCAGCAAACCTCCTGAACACACCCCCTCACATCAAGCCAGAATGGTACTTCTTATTCACTTATGCAATCCTACAATCAATTCTCAAAAAACTAGGAAGGGTACTAGCCTTACTCTGCTCCATCCTGGTCCTAGCAATCATCCCCATGCTCCATACAGCAAAACAACACAGCCTAATATTTCGACCTATTAGTCAATGCCTCTTCTGAACACTAGTTGCCAGTTTACTTGTTCTAACATGAATTAGAGGCCAACCAGTTGAGCACCCATTTATTATCACCGGCCAATTAGCATCAATCTTATACTTCACTATTATCCTTGTTCTAATACCTTTAGCTGGACTCATCAAGAACAAACTTATAAAATGAAGACAGCCCTAGTAGTATAATTATTACCATGGTTTTGTAAACCATAAATGAAACAAATTGCTTCCTAGGACACTCAAGGAGGAAACATCTCACTGCTCCACCATCAACTCCCAAAGCTGATATTTTATTTAAACTACTCCTTGCAAACAGTACCTATGGTATAAAACCACCACCTAACAACACCCCTTGCACAATTATATTGTGTGTATAATCATGCATAAAATTACTTACCCCATGCATATCATGGTATACTATACATTAATCTTACATAGCACATCCTATGTATAATCGTCCATACACCTATTTACCCCATGCATATCATAGTATACTATACATTAATAATCTTACATTGTACAACCTATGCATAATCGTACATACATTTATCTACCCCATGCATATCATATAAGGCATTGTGTCAGTAAAACGTCGTATATGAATGACCTCCAACCAGGGTCCCTTGCTCACCAACTCCTGAGAAACCAGCAACCCGCCAAAGTCGTGTCCCTCTCCTCTCTTCAGGCCCATAAATCGTGGGGGTTTCTAAACTGAAACTAAATCTGGCATCTGGTTCTTTCTTCAGGGCCATCTCACCTAGAACCGTCCATTCTTTCCCCTTAAATAACACATCTCGATGTACTTATTACAAAGTAACCATGATCTTGCATCCCTGTGCTGCCATATATTTGGTATTTTTTTATTTTGGGGTTGGTGATAATTGCACCGACAACTATGGCCTCAAACAGGCCTTGACGCAGTCAATTAACTTGTAGCTGGACTTCTAATTGAACGTTTATCCGTCAGCATCACCAACCATAAGGTGTTATTCAGTCAATGCTCACAGGACATTGCTGTTCAACACGCCTGAACATATGCATATGCATATGCATATGCATACGCATACATGGGTGTATGGTATACTAGCTTTTATTGCCAACCCCCCGCTACCCCCCCTTGCATAAACCATCACTCCCAATGCTACTTTTAAAGTCCTACCGAACGCCAAAATAGGACAATGACACCAAGAAGAACAGTTCAGCATTACCAAATAACCCTAAAACTTACTAAACCAACATCACCAATGTATTATAAATTATATCATTGATTTTTTTAGTAAAATTTTTCACTAGAACTTGAGAAGAAAATACCGTAAATTATTATATTACTGATTTTTTAAATAAAATTTTTCACTAGAAATTGAGACGAAAATACTGTAAATTATTATATTACTGATCTAATAAAAATTTTCACTAGAAATTGAGACAAAAATACCGTAAATTATTACCACACCAACCCTCACCAAAAACCTATTACAACGTCCATGTAGCTTAAAACTAAAGCAAGGCACTGAAAATGCCTAAATGAGCCTAAATGACTCCATAGACACACAGGCCTGGTCCTGGCCTTACTATTAATTCACAGCAAAATTACCCATGGAAGTATCAGTGCCCCAGTGACAATGCCCTCTAGCTCATTACTAGACCAAAAGGAGCGAGTATCAAGCACACTAATCACGCTAGTAGCTCATAACACTTTGCTCAACCACACCTCCACGGGACACAGCAGTGATAAAAATTAAGCAGTAAGCAGAAGCGCAACTAAGTTGTGCTGTCATACAGGGTTGGTAAATCTCGTGCCAGCAACCGCGGTCATACGATTAACCCAAATTAATAGTCCCTGGCTTAAAGCATGCTTAGGATATTATCCCTAATAAAGTTAAATTTGTACTATGCTGTAAAAAGCCCCAGGCAAAATAAAAATACTCCACGAAAGTGACTTTAACAAATCTGAATGCACAATAGCCAGGACTCAAACTGGGATTAGATACCCCACTATGCCTGGCCCTAAACCAAAACAACTCACAAACAAAATTGCTCGCCAGAATACTACTAGCAAGAGCTTAAAACTCAAAGGATTTGGCGGTGCTTTGCATCCTTCTAGAGGAGCCTGTTCTATAATCAATAAACCCTGTTACACCTAACCACCCCTTGCTAATACAGCCTATATACCACCATCTTTAGCAGACCCTAACAAGGAACCAAAGTGAGTACAATAATATACACAAAAATGTTAGGTCAAGGTGTAGACTATGAGGTGGGAAGAAATGGGCTACATTTTCTAAAACTAGAACATCCACGATAACCTTAATGAAACATCCTTAAGCATAAGGCAGATTTAGTAGTAAACTAAGAATAGAGAGCTTAGCTATATTAAGCCATAAAGCATGCACACACCACCCGACACCCTCTTCAATTATTCAAATCCACAGTAAACACCCAACTTATTTAACTACAAAATGAGAAGAGATAAGTCGTAGCAAGGTAAACATACTGGAAAGTGTGTTTGGGATAACCAAAGTGTAGCTTAAACAAAGCATCCAGCTTACACCCTGAAGATTTCAGATACACTGACCACTTTGAACCAGACCTAGCCCCAAAACTACCTAACGCAACTACCATACAACAATCAAACGAAACATTTACCCAACATTTAAAGTATAGGAGATAGAAATTCTTTCACTGGCACCATAGAAAAAGTACTGCAAGGGAAAGATGAAAGACCATTTCACAGTACAAAACAGCAAAGACTAACACTTCTACCTTTTGCATCATGAGTTAACCAGAACACCCTTGGCAAAGAGCACTTCAGTCAAGCACCCTGAAACCAGACGAATTACTTATGGAGAGTAAACAGAACTAACTCGTCTATGTTGCAAAATAGTGAGAAGATCCGTAAGTAGAGGTGAAAAACCAACCGAGCCTGGTGATAGCTGGTTGTCCAGAACAGACTTAAAATTTACCCCAAGAACCCACAAACCAATCCTACTGTAAATTTTAAATGTAATCAATAGAGGTACAGCTCTATTGAAACAAGGACTAAGCCTAAGCCGTAGAGTAAGCTACAATCATCCTCCATTTTTGGCCTAAAAGCAGCCACCAATAAAGATAGCATTAAAGCTCAAAAAATAACATCAGCCTAAATCCCATAAACCACTAAGCCATCTCCCAATATCTAACACTAGACCAATCTATTACTAAATAGAAGAGATAATGTTAGCATCAGTAACAAGAATATTTTCTCCGAGCATAAGCTTATATCAGAACGGATACCTCACTGACAATTAACAGCAAGGCAACTACAACCCACTCAATAATTACATTCCACATCTACTGTTAACCCAACACAGGCATGCACACCGGAAAGATCTAAAAAAATAGAAGGAACTCGGCAAACACGAATCTCATCTGTTTATCAAAAATATCACCTCTAGCATTACAATTATTAGAGGCACTGCCTGCCCAGTGACATATGTTCAACGGCCGTGGTACCCTGACCATGCAAAGGTAGCATAATCACTTGTTTTCTAATTAAGGACCCGTATGAATGGCCAAACGAGGATTCAACTGTCTCCTATTTCCAATCAGTGAAATTGACCTTCCCATGAAGAGGTGGGAATAAACATATAAGACGAGAAAACCCTGCAGAGCTCAATAAGCTCAACAACAACCACCCAAAATCCAACAGGAATAAGTACATATGACATGAGCTGCCAATTTTGGTTGGGGTGAGCTCGGAGCAAAGCAAACCCTCTGAATGATAAGCACCAAGACCTACAAGTCAAAGTCCACTATATCATTTATTGACTCAAAACATTGACCAACGGAACCAGTTACCCCAGGGATAACAGCGCAATCCTATTATAGAGCCCATACCGACAATAGGGTTTATGACCTCGATGTTGGATCAGGACACCCAAATGGTGCAGCCACTATTAAAGGTTCATTTGTTCAATGATTAAAGTCCTACTTGATCTGAGTTCAGACTGGAGCAATCCAGGTCGGTTTCTATCTATAACTGATTTCTCCCAGTACGAAAGGACAAGAGAAATAAGGCCAACTTTGCACATGTGCCTTAAATCCTAATAGATGAAGTTA
>JAQZBX010062349.1:6120-17009 GCA_029593785.1 Cabassous unicinctus
ATTGTAGCTTTGTAGTGTGACAGGTAGCATGATTCGTCCAAGCTTGTTTTTTTTTTTATATATGATTTTGACTATTCAGTTCCCCCTACACTTGAAAATAAATTACATAATTAGCTTTTTTAATTCAATAAAAATTGTTATTGTAATTTTTATTGGGATTGCAATAGTTCTGTAAATCAGTTTGTGTAGGACAGACACCTTAATGATGCTTAGTCTTTCAGTTCATGAACATGGAATAGTCTTCAGTTTATTTAGGTCTTATTTGATTTCCTTTAACAATGTTGTGCAGTTCTCAGCTTACAAGTCCTTTACATCTTTAGTGGTGTTTATTCCTAAATATTTGTTTCATTTCATTGCTATTGTAAATAGAATTCTGTCTTTTTTTTTCTTCTCAAATTGCTCATTATTAGTGTGCAGAAATGCTACCCATTTTTTCATGTTGATCTTATAATCTGCCACTTTCCTGAACTTGTTTATCAGCTCTAGAATATTTGTTGTACATTTGGGGGAGCTTTCTATGTATAAGATCATGTCATCTGCAAACAGTGAAAATTTTACTTCTACTTTCCAACTTGAATGCCTTTTATGTCTTTTTATTGCCTAAGTGCTAGTACTTCTAAAACAATGTTAAATAAGAGCCATGACAGTGGTCATCCTTGTCTTTTTCCAGATCTTAAAGGGAAATCTGTTAGTATTTCACCATTGAGTATGATATTAGCTGTGGGTTTTTCATTTATACCCTTTACCACGTTGAGGAAGTTTCCTTCTATTCTTATCTTTTGAAGTGTTTTTATCTAGAAAAGATCCTGTAAATTTTGAAATGCTTTTCCTGCATTGATAGAGATGATCATGTGATTTTTCTGTCAATCTCTTAATGTAGTGTATTACATTACATTAATTGGTTTTCTTATGTTGAACCACCCTTGCATACCCAGGATAAAACACATGATCATATTGTATAATTCATTTGATTTTTTAAAATATGATTAGCAAGTATTTTGTTGAGGATTTTAGAGACATTGGTATGTAGTTTTATTTTTCTATAGTGTCTTTAGGTAGTTCTCGTACTGGGGTGATGTTGGCATCCTAGAACAAGTTAGAGTATATTCCCTCTGCTTCTATTTTTTGGAAGAGGTTAAGCAGGATTTGTGTTAGTTCTTTCCAGAAGGATTGGTAGAATATACTTGTAAGTCATCTGGTCCTGGGGCATTCTTAGGAGGTTTTTGATAAATTCAATATCGTTAATTGTGATGGGTTTGTTTTGTTCATCTTTTTTTTTCTTTCATCAAGTCCTTTGCTCACATGTTTCTAGAAATTTGACATTGTAGTTTTCATCTGCACTCCCTAATTGATAGTGTTGTTGTACATTTCTTGCAGTGCTTTTTGGCCATTTGTTTCTCCTCTTTGGAGAAAAGTCTATTCAAGTCTTTGGCCCATTCTTAATTGGGTTATTTACCTTTTTAACATTGAGTTGAAGGATTCCTTTACAGAACATGGATACCAAACTTTTATTGGATTTGTAGTTTTCAAATATTTTCTCCCATTGAGTAGGAACTTTTTTATTTTCTTGACCTTGTCCTTTGAAGACCAAAAGTGTTTAATTTTGAAGTCCCATTTATCCTTTTTTCTTTCATTGCTCATCCTGTGTATGTAAGTTTTAAGAAACCACCAGTAACCACAGATCTTGAAGATATTTCCCAAAATTTTCTCCAAGAAGGTTTATGGTTGTAACTATTACATTTAGTCATTTTGAGTTAATTTTTATATAAGGTGTGAGAATAGGGGTCTTCTTTCTTTCCTTTGGATATTAATGTCGTGTTTCCCAGCACCATTTCTGGAACAGACTGTTCTGGCCCAGCTGAGTCAGCTTGACAGCCATGTCAAAAATCACTTGAACATAGATATGAGGATCTATTTTGAGAGTTCCATTTGGTTCCATTGGTCAATATGTCTATCTTTACACCAATATCATGCTGTTTTTCCAACTATAGCTAAGTAATATGAATCGATGGCAGGAAGTGAGAACCTTCAAAATTCATTTTTATTTTTAAGACATTATTGGCTATTGAGGCCTGTTGCACTTTCAAATAAATAATTGGCTTTTCCATTTCTGCACAAAAGGATTTTGGATTTTCTTTTGGCAATGCATTGAATATGTAAATCATTTTGCATAGAATTGATATCTTAATGATATTTGCCCTTCCTATTTATGCACACGGAAAGCCCTTCCATTTATTAAGGTGTTCTTTGGTTTCTTTTTTTCATTTTAATATTTAAAAAGATTATTAGATTACATAAATGTTACAAAAAATTACAGTTGTATCCATGTTCCCACCTCACACACCTCACACAACCTCCCACATAAACATCTTTCATTAGTTTTCATAGCATCAGCAATGGATGTACACATCCTGGGGCTTTGCCACTAAGCATGGATCATAGTTCACATTGTAGACCACACTCTCTCCCACACAGTTCTGCATGTTATATGCTGATGTAAAATGGACTATATCTGTCATTGTTATGTCACTCAGGATAATTTTCAAGCCCCAAAAAAGCCCCTGTATTACAATTGTTTTTCCCTCTCCCTGCCTCAAAAGTGTCCAGTGAGACACTTTCTTCCATTGCTTGAATCACAATATGTCTACAACAGAATACCACTAAGCCCACTCTAGTTCATAGCTCTTCCCCCAATCCTGAGGGGTTTGAGATGGTGATGTCCACTCCACCTCCAAGCAAGAGGGAGCTCATATCCCATGGATAAGATGGATGGGATTATCCTGCCTGCAGCTGCAGATGCTCTCCATTCCCTGGGATGGCCATTGTCCATCATCTCCTCACCAGGTGACTTGGGTGAGTCCATTGAGCTGAAGAGTAGGAGTTGCAGCTCCACAGAGATTCCAGGCACATCTGGCACATGGGCAGGCCAAAGGCACCAGTCTCTGGAAGTACACCTAGAATCTCCAACACCACACATAGGTTTGAAGAGAAGAGACTGATGGACCATGTGCAAGGAGGACTTATTTGAGTTCAACTCTGTCACTCTCAGAAGCACAGATTCCAAAGTAGAGCCCACTGATAAGGCATCAATCTCTGGAGCTATCCCCCCTTTTATAGGACCTGGGTGTCTCCAGAGCCCTCAAGAGACCCTCTGTTTGGGGTGATATCCACTTTGGTGTTCTATGAGATCTTACTGAGGTGTGTGTAAGTGTTACCTCTGGGATGACCTCCCGACTCTCTTTGAATCTCTTAGCCATATGAACCCACTTGTCTACCTTTTCTCCGTTTTATTCAAGGTCTTTTTCTACTCATATTGCCAGTTGGCACTTGGTATTAATCCCTCATTGCCATGGTGGCTCATCGCTAGGGTCATGTCCCACACTGGGGTAAGGTAATGCATTCATAGGCTGAGTTTGGCTTAGAAAGAGTCCACATTTGAGCAACAAGGAAGCTCTCAGGTGGCAACCCTTAGGCACCCCATAACAGTAGGCTAAGATTCAATTACAAGAGCAAAGACTTCTTAGGTTAGTCATCAATAACAAGAACCCATTAGTGGATCATCCTCCTTTGCCAGACACTGCCCCTGCTCTTGGGGAACTGTTGCAGCTCCCTTGGAGAATGTGGCAGAGCTCTCCAGGATGGAAATTCAGTTTTCTCTCATTTATTGAGTGATTCTCCACCCACTGTGACAATGCACCACCCCTTGATCATTTAAACAATTTTACATATCTTTTATGTATATTGAGGTGAGCTTCCTCCCATAAAACCCCCATCCCAGACACCCCCCACAAATGATCCTCTCCTGCGCCTGTTGTAACCCTTCTATGATCCAAACTTTCCTTAAAGATGAAGCCCATATAATGGCCAAATACAATTAATAGGAAAATGAAATAATAATGATAAGTTTAAATGTAAGAGAATAATACATGGAAACAAACAAACAAAAAAAACCCACTAAAAATAAAATTAAATTAAAGGATTGGGGTATTCAAAAAATGGAAAAAATAAAAAATAATAATAAAAAAAATTTTAAACATTTTTCCTTTTATCACTGCATTATCATGTGTCCAGGCTGTACCATGGCACCTACCCCTCTCACACCCCAGTGTCTCCAAAATTTTCATTTAATTTTCAAAGTAGTTTTAGGTCACAGTAAAGCCACAGAATACTAGAGACTCTCATTTACCCAACCTCCTCCCACTTTCCTCACCCCATATTAAAACCTTATATGTGGATGGTAGCATTGTTATGTTATACAGAAATTGAAACATAGCTACTAAACATTGTCAATGGTTTACAGTATAGTTTACAATTTAGACTGTACAGTTTAGTAATTATTGATGATATTTACCATGTTCTGCATCCATCACTGTTAGGTAATGAAAAACGTTTCTCCTGACCCCTAAATACCCACTGTTGATCTATTCTCTTCCTCCCTCCCCATCCCCCTTGGGCACATGACACCCCCCTGTCTTGACTCATTGGATGACAAGATTCATAGTTACATGCAACAAGAGGTCTTGACTCACTGATTGTCCTACCCTATTAGGATCCACCCTTGCTTATAAGAAACACCCACCTGTGTTTTTTTGGGTGTATCTGTCCTCCCAAAGATGGGATTCCATCTCCTTCCCACTCATCGAGTGGGTCTCCCCGCCACCGAGACAGCACATTATGACAGTATGAACACTGACACAGTATCCAGAAGCCTACTCCAGATGCGCCCCATTCTGAATGCCCCCCAATCAACACCCTAAACCAGTGACACTACCTTGTCATATTGCCCTAAGATCATTCCCACGCCTGCACATTCAACCTCATACCCACAAATCCTGTGTTCACCTGGTTCCTCTCCCATCTCTCCCCCAGTATCTTGGGTATTCTAACGCACCCTTCCTAATATATACACCTGTCAAACATGCCCCACCACCCCAGTAATATCACTATCCACCTCTCCTATCCTTCAATTTGCAACTATACTCTACCACTTAACCATAAATAAACTCTGTATGGTTGATGGCTCACAACCTTCTCTTCTCTTTCTCTCTCTTGTTAGCCTATATTTCAGACAATGGTTCTTGGTGACTGCTCATATTCCTCAATTCAAATCAGTGAGATCATATACTTTTCATCCTTCAATGCCTGGTGGGCTTCAATCAACATAAGGTCTTCAAGATTCATCCATGTTATTCCGTGTGTTCACACTTTATTCCTTCTTACAGCTAAGTAATATTCCATTGTATGTATGTACCACATTTGTTTATCTATTCATCTGTTGATGGGCACCGGTGTAGATTCCAACTTTTGGCAATAGTGATCAATGCCGCTATAAACATTGGTTTGCATATATCTGTTCGCGTCTTTCCTTTCAGTTCTTCATGGTATATACCTAGCAGTAGAATCGCTGGATCATATGGATGATCTATTGTTAGTTTCCTGGAGAACCCTCAAACTGTCCTCCACAGTAGCTGGACCATTCCACAATCCCACCAGCAGTGTATGAGGGTTCCTATTCCTCCACATCCTCTCCAACACTTATAGTCGGATGTTTTTTTAAAGAGCCACCATTCTAATGGGTGTAAGATGGTATCTCATTGTAGTTTTGATTTGTATTTCCCTAACAGCTAGCGATGTCGAGCATTTTTTCATGTGCTTTTTATTCATTTGTATTTCACCCTTAGAGAAGTGTCTTTTCAGGTCACTTGCCCATTTTTAAAATGAGTTGTTTGTCCTTTTATTTTTGAGGTGTAAGATTTCTTTATATATGCAGGATATTAGGCTCCTATCAGATATATGGTTGCCAAATAGTTTCTCCCATTGTATAGGCTACCTTTTTATTTTCTTGATAGTGTCTTTTGCAGTACAGAAGATTTTAATTTTGAGGAAATCCCATTTATCTATTTTTTCTTTTGCTGCTCATGCTTTGTGTGTGAAGTTCCTGAAACCATTTCCTATTCCAAGGTCCTGTAGATGGTTCCCTGCATTATCTGCCAAGGTCTTTGTGGTTTTGGCTCTTATATTTAGATCTTTGATCAATCTTGAGTTGATTTTTGTATAAGGTGTGAGATGGTAATCCTCTATCATTCTTTTCTTTATGGATATTCAACACCACTTGTTAAAGATGCCATTCTATCCCAAATGAGTGGGCATGGTGGCCTTGTCAAATATCAGATGACTGTATATGTGAGGATCTATATCAGAACTCACAATTCGGTTCCTTTGGTCAGTATGTCTATCCTTGTGCCAATACCTTCCAGTTTTGACCATTGTAGCTTTGTAGTATGTTTTAAAGTCAGATAGTGTGATACCTCCAACTTCATTTTTCTTTTTCAATATGTCTTTGGTGATTCGGGGCCTCTTACCTTTCCAAACATATTTTGTAGTTAGTTTTTCCAGTTCCTTAAAAAAATACTGTGTTGATTTTTATTGGGATTGCATTAAATCTGTAGATTAGTTTGGGTAGGATAGACATCTTGATGATGTTTAGTCTTCCTATCCATGAAAAAGGAATATTCTTCCATTTATTTAAGTCTTCTTTGATTTCCTTTAACAGTGTTTGTAGTTTTCTGTGTACAAGTCCTCTGCGTCTTTAGTTAAATTTATTCCTAGGTATTTGATTCTTTAGTTACTATTGTAATTGGTATTTTTTTCTTGATTTCATCCTCAGATTGCTCGTTATTGGTGTACAGAAATGCTATTGATTTTTAAGCATTGATCTTATAGCTTGCAACATTACTGAACGCCTTTATAAGTTCTAGAAGCTTTGTTGTAGATTTCTCTGGGCTTTCTATGTATAGAATCATGTCATCTGCAAATAAGGAAATTTTTACCTTTTCTTTTCCAATCTGGACACATTTTATATCCTTTTCTTGCCTCAGTGCTCGAGGAGGTACTTCTAAGACAATGTTAAATAGAAGTGGTGATAGTGGGCATCCTTGTCTTGTTCCCGATCTCAGAGGGAAGGCTTTTAGGATTTCACCATTGAAGATGATGTTAGCTTTGGGTTTTTCATATATACCCTTTATCATATTCAGAAAGTTTCATTCTATTCCTATATTTTGCAGTATTTTCATCAGGAAAGAGTGCTGTATTTTGTTGAATGCTTTTTCTGCATCTGTAGAGATGATCATATGACTTTTTTCTTTCAATGTGTTTATGTGGTGTATTACATTGATTAATTTTCTTATATTGAACATCCTTGCATACCCGGGATGAAACCAATATCGTCATGGTGTATAATTTTTTTGATATGTTGTTGAATGCAATTAGCAAGTATTTTGTTGAGGATTTTAGCAACTAGGTTCATTAGAGAAATTAGTCTGTAATTTTCCTTTCTTGTGGTATCTTTGTTTGACTTTGGTATTAGGATAATGTTGGCATCATAGTATGAGTTAGGCAATATTCCTTCTACTTCTATTTTTTGGAAGAGCTTAAGCAGGATTCATGTTAGCTCTTTCTGGAATGTTTGGTAGAATTTAGCTGTGGAACCATCTGGTCCTGGGCTCTTCTTAGTTGGGAGGTTTTTGATGACTGAGTCTATAGCTTTACTTGTAATTGAACTGTTGAGTTCATCAATTGCTTCTTTTGTCAATGTAGGCTGTTTGCAAGTTTCTAGAAGTTTGTCCATTTCCTCTAAATTATCCTTCTTGTTGGCATAAAATTTTTCAAAGTATCCTCTTATGATACTCTATTTCTGTGGGGTCAGTAGTGATATCCCCTTGCTCATTCTTTATTTTGTGTATTTTCATCTGTTCTCTCTTTTTCATTGTTAGCCTGGCTAAGGATTTGTCAATTTTATTCATCTTCTCAAAGAACCAGCTTTTGGTATTGTTTAATTTTATAGTGCTTTCTTTTTCTCTATTTCATTTAGTTCTGCTGTAATCTTTGTTATTTCCTTCTTTCTACTTCCTTTAGGTTTAGTTTGTTGTTATTTTTCCAATTCCTCCAAGTGTGCAATTAAGTCTTAAATTTTAGCCCTTTCTTCTTTTTTTAATATATGTATTCATGGCTAAGAACTTCCCTCTCAGGACAACTTTGGCTGCATTCCATAGGTTTTTGATATGTTGTGTTGTCATTTTCATTAGTTTCAAGGTAGTTACTGATTTCCTTTGAGTTTTCATCCTTGACCCAGTGTTTGTCTAAGAATGTGTTGTTTAATTTCCACACTATTGTGCCTAATCTGTTTCTCTGGCCCTTAGTGATTTCCAATTTCATTCCATTGTGGTCAGAGAAACTACTTTGTATAATCTCAATCTTTCTGAATTCATTGAGAGTTGTTCTGTGGTGTAGCATGTGGTCTATCTTGGAGTATGATCCATGTGCACTCGAGAAGAATGTAAATCCTGCTGTATTGGCGTATAGTGTTCTGTTTATGTCTATTAGGCTCAGGCCCTCTAATGTCTTATTCAGAATCTTAGTTTCTTTATTGATTCTCTGTCTACATATTCTGTCTAATGGTGATAATCATGTTTTAAATTCACCCACTATAATTATAGAGGGATTTATTTCTCCACTTAGCTTTTCCAGAATTTGTCTCATGTATTTTAGAGCACCCTGATTAGGTGCATAAATGTTTATGATTGTTCTCTCTTCTTGTGAGATTACCCCTTTTATTAATATACAGTGTCCATCTTTGTCTCTTACAATAGTTTTGCATTTAAAGTCTATTTTGTCTGATATTAGAATAGCTACTCCTGCATTTTTGGCTATTGTTTGCTTGTAAAGTTGTTTTCCAGCCATTCACTTTCAGCCTCCTTGAATCTCTGGGTAGCAAGTGGGTTTCTTGTAGACAGCATATAGATAGATCATATTTCGTTATCCATTCTGCAAATATGTGTCTCTTGAGTGGTGAGTTTAATTCATTAACATTCAGTGTTATTACTCACAACAAATTTCTTACATCAGCCATACATTCTTTGGACTAATGTATGTCAAATGTTGTTTTTATTTCTCTTTTTGTCTTTTTAGTTATTCTTACACTATCCTCCAACTCTCTCCCCCTTGTTTTTTCCTTTCAACTTGTAGAACTTCCTTTAGGATTTTTTGAAGTGCAGGTTTCTTATTGGTGTACTCTCTTAATTTCTGTTTATCTGTGAATATTTTGAACTCTTTATCATTTTTGAATGCGAGTTTTGCTGGAAAGAGAATTCGTGGCTGGAAGTTTGTTGCTTTTAGTACTTTGACTATGTCATACCACTGTCTTCTTGCCTCCATGGTTTCAGATTTGAAAACAGCCCTTATTCTTATTGTGCTTCCCTTGTAAGTGATGGTTCTCTTTTCTCCTGCTGCCTTGAGTATTTTCTCTTTGTCTTCAGCTTTGGACATTTTGACAAGTATATGTCTTGGAGTTGGCCTGATGGGATTTATACTGTTTGTGGGGTGCTCTGCTTCCTGGACATGTACATCCACCTCTCTCAATAGTGTTGGGAAGTTTTCAGCCATTATTTCCTTCAACAGTCCTTCTGTCCCCTTTCCCTTCTCTTCTCCTTCTGGGATGCCTATAATGCGTATGTTTGTGCGTTTTGTGTTGCCAGTTAAATCCCTGAGTCCCTGTTGGATTTTTTCTATCTTTTAATCTATCTGTTCTTCTACCTCTTTGATTTCAGATGTATTATCTTCCATATCACTAATTCTTTCTTCTGCCTGTTCAAATCTGCTGTTATATGAATCCAGTGTCTTTTTGATTTCTTGGATTGTGCCATTGATCACCATCATATCCATTATCTTTTTATGTATGTTTACAATTTCTTCAGTATGTTATCCCTGTGTCTTCCTAATATCCTTAATCTCTTCCATCACTTCATTAAGTTGGTCCATGATATTTGTTTGAAAAGCTTTGATTAATTTTTCAATGTTCTGCATCTCTTCCCAGTTTTTAGTTTGTTCATTGGACTGGTCCATGTCTTCCTGTTTCTCAGTGTGCTTTGTAATTTTTTGTTGCCTTCTAGTCATCATTTTTTCTTGATGGGTTTATTCAGTTGATTAGCTTCTCCCTCTGCTCTAGCATCTTATTTACCTGGTAGTTCTGTGTCTGTGTTAAGTTTACTCTTTGACACTTTGTTCCTCTAATTTTATTTCCTTGCTTCTTTCTATGTTCCTTTGAAGGCAAAAGATTAGGGCCAGAGGAATTGAAAGATGTGATAAAGGAAGAAGGATAATAGTGATATTGATAAATTTAGAAGAGGGACTGTATAAGACTTAGCAAAATGAATATTTAACTCATGTAGGCAGTGTAGAGTAATAGGAAAAAAGTGGAATACCTCCATTGGATTGGGAAACCAAATAGATGAAAATATATATGATGATTTAGAAGGCCAGAATGATGAGGAGAGAGTGAAAGAGTAAAGAAAGATTTTGAAAGGAAAAAGTTAATAATAATAATAAAAAGAAGAAAACAGGATAGAATAGAAATTGACACCCTTAAGTTGTGGGCAAATGATAAAAAGGTGGTCTGTAAGAGCCACAACAGAAAGCAGAAGGCAGAAAGATCAAGGAAAGAAAAGAGATAGCGTTGGGAGACAAAATCAATATAAACAAAGAATGGGAAATCATGGAAGAAGTATCACAACAAAGAAGAGACAAGCCAGCAGCACATAATTAAAAACAAAAAAAGAATAAGAAGTGGGGAGGAAAGAGAAAAGAAAAGCAAGAGACAACAAATAAACAAAGAAAAATCAAATAATCACACAAGCAAGCAGTCAAACAAAGCTAAGAAAGAACAGTGTTCCTTCTTGGGCCCTTGTGAAACCTCTAAGCCTGCTTGTGTTCATCAATTAATTGCCCTGCAAGTTTCTATCTGCAGGTTTCAAGGCAGATTTTAGTGTTTAAACTAAGTTTTAAAAATTTTCTTTATTTTTTAAAGTGACTGTTTTCTTTTCTTTTTCTTTCTT
>JAQZBX010062350.1:0-16909 GCA_029593785.1 Cabassous unicinctus
AGACAAAAAGCAAAAAAAAAAAAAAGAAAAGAAAACAAAGAAACAATGAGCAAACAGACAAGGGAGCCCATCTTGGGGGGCAGGAATAACTCTATCCTGTATAGACCAACCTTTAAATATGGTCAAACCTTTTTAATAAATCACTAATGAACATTCTTTCTTCTGCATATTTTGTACTATTTATAGAATAGAAAAATGAAATAGGTAACTGTCAAGATGCTAATAATTTGTACCATCAAATAAGGTGTCAGTATTGCTTTAAAGAAGCATTTCAGTTTGCCAGACTTCCAGCATGAACTTGTTCCTAATCATGCACAAATTTGACAACTATTTTACCTATTCTCCCATTTAAATATGTTTTTATTATTTTTAAGGTTTATTTTTTAAATTTATTTTTCTTTATTTATCCCCCCTTCCCTCATCTGTCATTCATCTGTCTGCTTGCTTTCTCCAGGAGACACTGGGAACAGAACCTGGGACCTCCCACATGACTGACAAGTCCCCAACAGACTGAGCCACATCTGTTTCCCATGGGCTGCAGTGCCTGCAGTCTTGTGGCCTCTGCTTGTTGGGGTGGGGTGGCATCTAGCTCTGTTGTAGTGGTGTCTGGCTCTGTTGCAATGGGAAGCAGCATCAGCTGTCTTGTTTTAGGAGGCACTGGGATCTAACCTTGGACCTTCCATGCGTTAGGCAGGTGCCCAAAGTGGTTTGAGCCACGACTGCTTCCCTAGTGATTTTAATTTGATTTCCTAATACACTTAGTCATCAATATCAGTGTTATCATATATTTTGATGAAATTAATCCTATGAATTATGATGGTTTACACCAAATACATGAAGATTATTAGAAAATAAGTCATTTAGAACTAAAAGACAGTATTTTCTTGTCTTTTCAAACAAAAATGACCCTTGCCTATCTATCAAATTCATCATATATTTTAGTATAATTCAAGTGCCAAGTCTCAGTCAATTCTGGATCTGAGTCTCTTGGTGCCTAGCCATATGACTGTTTCATACTAAAAGGCTCTACTGACATAGGATCCCTAATTAGACTTACCATTAAATAATGACCATCTTCTGCTAACCAGTAAATTTCTAGTAAAATTTAATAGATTTACATTTCTGGACAACTACACTATTGGTTACATATAGTTTTAGCTGATTATAGGAACTTGGCAGTTTGAAAGCACCCAAAAAATTCACTGCGTCTCTTCACATATTCCCCAAGAATCAAAAGATTCCCATTAATTCATAACTTTCCTTCTGCCAAGATCATAAACCATTGCCGTTGCACTACCTATGAATCCATTTAAGGAGTACAATTCACATCTCCTCTTGTATTAATGGGGATGACCTTTTCCATCTTTGCTTCCTGGAATGTTGTATTCATATTCTTAAGACTGTTTTATCCATCTTTCTAAAACGATCACACCTGCCCAGGTTGCTTGCGATCTTTCACATCCTCCTGCAAAATAACATCCCTTCTAAGTAGCCAATAAGGGTCATTAATTCCTTTTCTTCAGTATGGCTTTCTTCAGAAAAGTTAATTATGCTTGAATTCCTAGAGTTGTACCAATATTATAAGGGTTATCACAGGGTGTTCTGGCCAAAGATAATTTATCAATTAAACATATTGCCTCCTAATACGTACTGCTCAAGTGCAATTCAAATATTTATTTTTGGCCCCAAAATGTTGAATTACCCAGGATAATGCCATATAGATATTGTTCACCAACATTTACCCTGAATTTGCTAAAGAGCTTTCCATGGTACCCTCAGGAGACATTGGAGCTAAGTATGAGAGCCCAACTTGTTCAATCCTAAAAATAATTGGTTTCTCCTGCATGTATCCTTTACTTTTATTATTGCTCTCAAAGTGAAATATATGATTAATAAGCATAAAATGATATGACAAGTCAGGCTTGCAGCAGATAGTTTATATCCACAGTGTCTGGGTCACTTTCTCAACAGACCTTCAACAGGTTAATAATTGCACAGTGACCTGGTGATCTGTTGTCAAAGGAAGTCCTTTGAATACATCCAGGAGGTACTATTTCCTACATGTTGCCTCCCAAAAAAGATCTTCTATAATGGATGTAAATTGTAAAATGAAAACCAAAAGACAAGCAAAATTATAATTATTCAATGTATTTACCCACAAGTTGTTTTTGAATCATTAGGCTACATCCCATAGATGTCTCCATCTATGCTTCTTAAATCCTAGGGAGCTCATCCTGTGACTTCAGCAGCATTTGAACAGGGAGGCTTCTGTGGGAGAACAGTTTCCCTCTTATGGATATCTATAAATATAATTTTAATAATATTTTTCTCCCTTATCCTCTATTTCATTTTTCTAGGCTGCTTAAGCACATACCATAAAATGATTCTGCTTGAACAACAGGAATTGATTAGCTTACAGATTTGATGCTAAGAAAATGTCCAAATCAAGGCATCATAGCTGTGATACTTTCATCTAGAAGACCAGCTGCTGACAATTCTTGGCTTCTCTGCCACATGGCAAGACACATGGCAGCATCTGCTGGTCTCTCCCTTCTCTTAGGGGTTTCACTAATTTCAGGTTCTTGCTTCCATGGCTTTCTCTCTATCTGTATTTATTCTATTTATAAAGGACTCCAGTAAGAGGATTAAGACCCATAGTAAAATAGATGGATCACACATCTTTTATTAAGTAGGTCAAAATTATTACTTAAAGTTCATCCAGATTCACAGGAATGGAATAAAATTAAGGACACATCTTTCTGGGGTACATGGAGTTTCAAACCACTACACTCTCTCATGACATATCAAGTTAATATTACCTTTTTCTATTACATTATTAATTCATTGGTTTATTTTTTTACCCTTTGTGATAACCTATCTTATCAGAAGAAAAATTAATTCTCCTTCTTACCATTTAAATGACTATTATCCATTCCCTTCACTGGACACTTCATCCAGTATTCTTTTTATATTTCCATCATCTAAAGAACATTTTTCCAAAACATATTGGCTACTGCAAAAGTATGAGTAAAATCTACATCATATCAGTTTTATCATTCATTTCCTGTGATACCATGTGGAACACTAACCTTAATTCTGGTCACTGAATTTTTTCTTCCCTCTTTCTCTTCTTCTACTTTCCAGATTGAGTGCTGAACTGGACGACTTGAGCTTTCATCTGTAAACTATGCTGCTATTTACTTGTTCTTCAATAAGTGATCATGTGGAGGCACTCATTCAGCTAGGGGTTAGGAAAATCCTCAGGGGAATCTAATGGAGGGCACAAATGAACTGTGGCCACCTGTTTCATTATGCAATGGGTTCCCTCTTTTAAATGTACTTGATTTAACATTTCTATTTAATAACATTTAGTAAAGGATTTCTACCGTTCATTTCCCTACCTGCTGCAATGATTATGATATAACCCTGGGTATATGGGTATTTCAGTTCCCAAAATAATATTATGTCCTTCAGGAAAAAAAGCATTTTCACATAAAATTCAAGAACAATCTTGCAAGGCCTTTTCAACTGTTGTATACTATTTTAGCTGTGACAGTCCAAAAGTTCCCCATCCAAAATTCAATGGTCTTAGCTGGTAGCAGTTCCAACATCCTTTGCAGAAGGCATTGTTCAAAAAATACAAAAATTTTCTTCATAAATCACTTTTTAAAAATAGAGAAGCATATTCACGGACTTATATCATTTTTTCTCCCTTATGTAAACAGCTATAATTGTGTCACTGCCTATCCCTACATCAATCACTGTAAATGTAAATAACATGAACTTAATTAGTTTTGCCTAATCCATATTCATATCTATAACCTGGTGTGTACACAAATTTACTCAAATACATGGTTACCTGACACTAAAACAAAATTAGAATCTATTAGGAAGAATGACGATGAGAAATTACTCTCCATAAGATATCTGTATATATTACACATGCTGCTCTCCTGTATTATATCGCCCCTCCCCTCCCCTCCCCTCTCTTCTCTTCCCATTCTCTTCTACTTCATCATCCTTCATTCTTCTCTCTCTCTCTCTCTCTCTCTTTCCCCCCCTCCCCACTTTTCATCCTCTCATTCTTTCTTACTCCTTTGCTTTCAGATTGCTCCTATGGGCATTTAAATTTAAAAAAGATATTCCTATCTTACAAAACATTCCCCTCTATCCCATGTCCTTTTCAAGTTACTATTTTATCCTCCTCACAACCCTATAAGATAATCTCAATATTTTTCAGAAGAAGAATGGAAGCACAGAAAAATTGACAAACTTTTTTAAGATCAAACAGATTGGTCAAGATTCACAAATATTAGCACCTTATAATAGCAGTGGAAATTTGCCAGGCAAACATTTCTCTCAATATTAGTCAGAAAATGTTTTCCAAGTCTTTTCTATGCACAATATACTAGCAAATGATTTCACATGCCACCATTTTTGTATTTCTATAAATAACATCACTTTACTTATGCTGTTTTACAGCATCACGTTACTGAACTGACATGCATAAATACATATAGAAAGGAGAAAACTGGAAATCATATCTAGGGTAATGTCTTTGGTACATTATTTCTCTAGGACCCTACCATTTCTTATTCATGTAGAGATGTCTCCGGTCTTAATTCTTTATTTCTGCAGTCTTTCCTATTAACCTACTGGAGCAGAATATTTCCAGAATCAAACCTGCCTATATGTCCTTAAGGAGGTCCCCAGGATGGGGCCAAAGTTAGGAAAGGTAGATCAATGTTTTCTTTTCTCTGTGCCTCTCTTTCCTGCTCAGCTTCTGCATTCAGCAATGTCTGAAGAATACATCCTGTCTGCTCTTGATGGAAGAAACAAAGCTCCTAAACAGAAATGCTGCTCTGACATATTACAGACTAGTGTCTAATGAGAAACAAAACACAGTGATAAGAGCTCAGGTTTATTAAGAATTAATGCTGGAATTTGTCAAATGCCTTTTCTTCATCAATAAATCATGTGGTTTTTCCCCTTGATTTGTTAATGTGGTTTATTACATTACTTCATTTTCTTGTGTGAACCACCCATTCATACCAGGAATAAAACCCACTTAATCATGGTGCATAATAATTTTAATATACAGATGGACTCGATTTACTTCATTTTCTTGAGGTATTCTTCCAAGCATTTTAAAAAGAATTTATGAGTCTATATACAGTAGAGAAATTGGTCTGTAATTTTCTTTCCTTGACATATCTTTAGGTGCTTTTGGTATTAGGGTAATGTTGACTGCATAAAATGAGTTTTGTAGTTATCCCTACGCTAAAATTTTTGGAAGAATTTGAGCAGGATTGGTTTTAATTCTTCTAGAAATTAAGTTATCTAATTTGTTAGCTTGTAAATTTTCATAATATCCTGTTATGATCATTTTATTCCTGTGGGACCATAGAAATGTCTCCCCCTCATTTCTGACTTTATTTATTTGCATTTACTATTGTTTTGTCTTTGATAGTGTGGCTAAGGGTTTGTTTATTTTATTGATCTTCTCAAAGAACCAGTTTTGGTCTTGTTGATTCTATTGATTTTATTGTTTGTTTGCTTGCTTGTTTATTTAGTTTGTTTTATTCTCAATTTCACTTACTTCTGCTCTAATCTTTGTTATTTCTTTCCTTCTGCTTGTTCTGGGGTAAGTTTGCTTCTTTTTCTACTTACTCCAGGTGTTCAGTTAGGTCTTTGATTTTAGCTCTTTCTTCCTTTTAAATATAGCCTATAAATTTCCTTCTCATCACTGCCTTCACTGCATCCCATAAGTTTTGATTTCTCTTGCAATTTCTTCTGTGACCCACAGATTGTTTAAAAGTGTGTGGTCTAACCAACATATATTTGTGAATTTTCCCATACCCTGCCTAGTTTTTATTTCCAGCTTAATTCCAATATGATTAGAAAATGTGCTTTGTATAATTTTATTTTATTTTTTCAATTTATTGAGACCTGTTTTGTGACTCAATATATGATCTCTCCTGGAGAATGATCCATAAGCAGTTGAGAAGAATGTTTATCCTCTTGTATTGGGTTGCAATGTTCTGTATATGTCTGTTAAATCTAGTTAGTTTATTATATTGTTCAAGTTCTCTGTTTCCTTATGTAGAGATATCTATTTCTTCCTTCAGTTTTGCCAGTGTTTCCCTCAGATATTTTGGGGCATCCTGGTTAAGTGCATAAATATTTATGTTTGATATTTTTATTAATATATTTTGACCTTCTTTATCTCTTTTAACAGTTTTTCACTTAAAGTCTGTTTTCTCTGTTATTAGTATAACTACTCCTGATCTTTTTAGGTTACTGATGTCATGGAATATCTTTTTCCAAACATTCACTTTCAGCCTGTTTGTATCATTTGCTCTAAGGGGAGTATCTTGTATAAAACATACAGATGGCTCATATTTTTTATCCATTCTTTCAGTCTGGGTCTTTTGACTGGGAAATAGAATCCATTAATAGTCAATGTTATTATTATAAAATCATTACTTTCATCAACCATTTTGGTACTTGGCTTTCATATGCCATATCTTATTTGGCTATCTTTTTTTATAATTTTAGTTACCCTTTCTGATAATCTTCATCTCTACACTCCCCTCCAATCCTCTCTCTCCTGTGTTTTCTTTTCAGTATGCAGAACTCCCATTAGTATTTCTTGTAAAGTTGGCCTTTTGTTTACAAATTCTCTTTTAAACTCATTATTGAAGGACAATTTTGGCAGATAAAGAATTATTGACTAGCAGTTTTTCTCTTTTAGTATCTAAAAAATATCCTAACACTTTCTTCTCATCTTCATGGTTTCTGATGAGCAATCCAAACTAAGATTTATTAGAAATCTCTTGTCTGTAGTGGATTGCTTTTCTCTTGTTGCTTTCTATATTCTCTCGTTATCTTTGGCATTTGACATTCTGAATAATATGTGCCTCAGAATAGGTCTATCTGGAATTATTCTGCTTGGAGTATTTTTCTCTTCTTGTATATGAATATTACTGTCTTTCACAAAATTAGGAATTTTTTAGCCAGTATTTCCTTGAACAATCTTTCTGGCCCCTTTTCCTCATCTACTCCATCTGGAAGACCTATGACACATACCTTGGTGCACTTCATGCTATCATTCAATTTCAAGGCCTCCACTCATTTTTTCCATTATATTCTGTATTTGATCTTCTGTCTTTTCAATTTCAGTTGCTCTGTCTTCCAATTCCTGTTTCTTTCTGCCTTTTCAAAACTCCTGTTGTGTGCCAGTAATGTATTTTTTTATCTCAACGATTGTGTCTTTCATCCCTATACATTTTGTTATTTTACTCTTCTTTGTGCCCACCGAGTGTTTCCTTAATGTCCTTTATTTCTTTATCCATATATTTTTTTAAATGTCTTGAACTGATTTAGGGTATTTACTGAACATTGTTTATTAGATATCTCAAATTCTGTTTCTTCTGACATTTTGAATTGTTCCTTTGACTGGGTTATATCTTCCTGTTTCTTAGTATGACTTGTAAGTGTTTGAGGATATCTAGGCATCTGATTGTAATGATTAGGTTACTTTGATGAGCAGTTTCTTTCTCTTGCCTAAGGCTTTAGTGTTGTGTTCTTTTGTGTTACCATTCTTGTTATATTCTTGGTTCAACTGATTCTATAATTTTTAAATTGGTCCTATTTGATCAAAACAGGGCCAGGGTCCCACTAATGGGCCTTGATGACAGTAAAGTCACCAAACAGCCTTTGAAATTTTTATTCCCTTAGGTGCACTTTCTTCACTGCCACCAGATGGTGGTCCTCAGCAATCTTCCCTGCTCCAGTTCCAGGAGGGAATATGTTCTCTGTAACCATGCTTGGGTGGGCAGTGCTGAAGCAATGACTGGGAAATATCCTACTTGGGTGGGATATTCTGATCCAAGCCTGACAATACAAACTTGACAACATTCTCCTCGCTTGGCACAAACTCCTTTTTCTCAAGGAGATTTCTGTTCCTTCTAAGTTGGCAGCAACCACTCTTGGTCAATAAGGAGGGTGTTTGAGAAAGCAGGAGATCCTTAGCATTCTGCTGCTCCGGGGTGAAGACAAGGATGTGGATCCACCTGGCCAGGAAGTGTGGAAACTGTGGGATCCAGGAGACCAAATTTTCTGACCAAAAGTGGTACCAGCAGTTGCCTGTATCCCTCCTTTACCCCCTCCTGGGGAAGTGGATTCCCTGAAGCCCTCTCAGTCAGTAGTCATCAGCCTGGACCAGAGTAATCAAAGCTGTCTGCTGCAAGGGTGGAGTGTGGGTGGCAGCATCAGCAGCCGCACTGGTTACTTACAGATCCTCATCACAGAGTCTCCTTCTCTTTGCATCTCTCTACTCTGGGTACTGATGACTCCTCCCCTCATCACCTGAGCCCTAAAACAGTTATTCTTGACAGATTTTGCCTGCCTTCTAGCTGTTTTCCTGGGAGATAAGTGAGCTCTGCAACTTTCTAATCCTCCATGTTCAACAGCAACAAACAAACAACAAACAGCAACAACAACAAACTTTTAGTGGCATCCAGAGAGAGTTGTTCATTAAGTTCAAATGCAGAGCCCCAATTATAATGGCAAATTGATTTACACGATGCTGACATAAACTTGTAGTATTCAGATTCACATTGGTTTGATATAAAAATACACAGTATTATGTGATATCCCTTGCATAGTGGAACTCTAAATTAATACCCATAACACATACAGTCATGTGGATACTATTTGGTTAATGCAATGTTAATGCAATTATACACATAGAATTATTTGGTAATTTTAATTTTTGCCTCCAATATTAGCTAAGGTGAAAAAAATGTTATTTTAAATTCTACCTGTGAGAATAACTTATTTTATCAACCCATCTATGTAAGTTTCCTAGGTTGATCTAGCACATACAAATGCCATTGTTTGGCTTAATCAATGGGAATTTATTTCCTTACATTTTGTGGCTAAAAGGACGTCCAAATCAAGGCATCATCAAGGTAATGCTTTTTCCCTTAAGACTGTGGTGTTCTAAGACTCTCTCCCATGGATCCTGGGGCCCATAGCTTGTCAGTTGACAGAGCACAAGTTTGCCTCTCCTCATCTCTCCCTTCTCTTCTGGGACCAGCTTCTTGCCTCCTGTGGCTTTCTTTCTCTCATGTCTGAATTAATTCTACTTGCAAAGGACTCCAGATTACGGTTAATAACTATCCTGATTTGTATGGTTCAAAGAACCTCAAGCAAAGTAGGCTCATGAAAATGTCCTACTTACAATGGGTTCACAGCCAGGGGGAATGTATTAGATTTAATAGCATGTTTTTCTAGGGCATATACAGGTTCAAACCACCACAACATATTTTCCTTCTAAGAATTCGAGAGCCAATATTAAGATAGCATATTTTACTTGATAAATATTTTGTTTGGTGTCATTGAGAGACAAGCATCTTTATCAACTTTCTAACAGCTGAAATGCTTTTCCAATAATATGTGCAATGTCTTTGCCTCGGCTTTTATCTGTTTATTTGAGAGGAAATATAATACCTACCATACTCTGAAATCTTTAACACTGACCTATCTGCATCTGCCCACTCCTATGAGTGGCTGAGAAGGAATAGATTTATCAGCTAGTCTTGTGGTTAATCATGCCAATCTTGAGGATACAACATGCAGGGAGAAATAATCAGGTCTAAACTTTATTGCAACTATTCTGATGAGATTTTCTGATTGTGGTTTCTAGTTTAAAGATAAGTGAAATTCCTCATCTATAGAATATATTTAGGAGTATATATCAGGCTTCTCTATTTGGCTTATGGGAAAAATATTGGAATTAGCCAATACATGTATATGACCTGCTGATACATGTCATTTTCAGCTGTAAAATTACTGTAGTATAAAATAGAGATCTTCCCTGACCCTAAATAACTAATCCTTTGTAAGATAACAATGTTCATATGTGATTGGGGACCTCATTTGTTTATCCTGGTCCATGGCCCATATTTATATGATAAGGAAGACCTGGGCTTCTGCAGTGGTGTTTGCCAATTTCTGGCTCTGCCTATGTCTCACAGTAGCCTATATTCTTTTTAACTTCTAATAAAATTTGATATGGACAAATATTTTCTGAGCCTTATTTATTTATTTTTTTTTGATAAAATGTCTGAGTTTATTGCAAGAGTTCTTAAGAGGAAATGTAGGAAAATTAATCTGTCCCCTGGGTTTGGAAAAACATGGTTTAAAGACCAAATGATGGGTTTGTCATACATATTATACATGTTTATATGAAGTTGAGAATAAGTGTTCTGATTTTAATTCTATTTAGTAAGCCGATAAGGCATAATAAAAAATTCACCCAGAATGACGATATAGGGAAAACCCAATATTTCCTACAATAAAGATAAATCTCATAGAGAAATTAAAGTTCATAACACTGTTCTAAATATTATCTAACAAGGACCTCCTAATAGTCTCACTATGCTAGTCATTTGAAATGCCCTGACTAAAAAGTCACCAGCAAAATACAACAAAAAGTATATTTAAAAGATAATTTAATGCTTTGCTAAAGCTTAATTACATATATAATTATGAAACAATAGTCCTTAATTTCCAGAAAGTTACTCTTTTGAAAAGCATGGAATCAGAAAACATAAACTTTAAATCAAGTTCTCTAAATATTTACAATGTGGTATAAACAGTATAGAAGACTATGGATATTTAATTACCTGGGTGTGGCTAATCAGCAAGGCTTATCTTTTATTGCATATATAACTCACATGTGTGGAATTTAAAATATAACAGACTACCAAAATTCAAATGCATGGATCTGTAAGCTGGTCAAGGAGTTAAATCATGAATGAAATAGAACAGTCAGCCCAAAACAAAGCAGTTACGTTGTGGATTTCTTATTTTTAAAAATTAAACTCTATGCTCCATATAAAACTATGTTGCATATATTACATAGAATTCACATTAAATCCACATTTGACAGTAATGCTGATTCAAGGAAGAAAGTTCCACATTCACCCAATGACCACAACTCTTAGCTCTCAATTTTAAGGCAGCACAGCTACGGTGATAGCAACTGCTAACCAAAAGTTGAGGAACATTTTAACCACTTGCCAGCCCTTTTGTTGCAAAAATGTAGTGATTTCCCTAAGACAGGTTGCTATTGAATTATCTTCTGCTGTTAAAAGACTTTCTCTATAGGAAAACACCACAAATTTCCAGTGTGAAACTAACTCTATGGTGGTATAAATACATATATGCATAATTACACCATTTACATTGCACACATGGGTCACAGAAGACAATTACTGAGAGGGCTAATTTGAATGACCATACAAAATACTTCTGTAAACAAAGTATGACAGGCAGTAAGGAAAACATTTACAGACCCCTAGAAATAATTTAAATCCCTTTCATTCTGAAGAAATCACATGTAAGGACACAGTATTGAATATAATAATTGTATTAAAACCAAAATCAACATTTTACAATTTAAAAACTTTACATATGTACAAAATTTAAGCACTGGGAATAGCATTTAAGCAAATATTAGGCTCTTTAAGTTTCAAAGATCTATTTACCTTCAAGCAAAGAATTAAATTCTTTCACATTGTGGTCACTTGCAACAGACAAAGTATGAACCAGAGCATGCACACTTGCAAGAAGTTTTACTCTGCTTTATGTTTTCCCTTGCATTTCTTTTTTCCAAGTCAGAGCACTCAATACTGTTTCTGTAAATTTTATCTGCTAAGTGTACAATGTATCAACAGAATTTTCTAACTGAAAAATAATCCTTTCTCCTTTCAGTTTCATGAACCACTGTTTGGGGAAACAATTGATTACATTTTGGGCTTTTTTGATGCTGCCCTCTCCATATTCTGAATTCTGAAGAGCCATGAGAATGTATCTATTTAGTAAATGATCTATTGATAACTCCTGTAGAGTTTTTAGAAAATGCCATACTACGGAAAAAAATTTCCTAATAGCTTAACTGAAGACCAAAGCTGTCATTGAAAAAAAAAAATTAAGGCCCAGAATTTTTATTTTCTAAGACATTTTTGGGATATAAGGGCATGAATACATCATCAACTAAAGTTCTTCTCTTTCTCAATAAAAGTGCCTTTAGGCATACGTGTGTATTTTTATTTTCTGCATTCACTACTGAAGAATATCCATTTATTAATTTTAGTCTAATTCCAATCATTCTTGAAATCTATGTTGAACAATAAGGGTCCCACATATTTTCAACTATCACCGTCAGTTTAGGAAGAATCACCTTTTCCACATTGGTAGGTAGTGGTGCAACATCTACATCATCTTTTTCTTGCTTCTGCTCTTCACAACCATAAAACAGGAAAGATTCAAACCAAAGCATATTCTCAAAGTCACAACATTTTGCCTCAAGAGGCATCCATGTGAGGAGCTTCAGCCTTATGAGGGTGTTGAACAACCTGGGCAAACAAAGGCCAATGTAAGCCTCCTTGTAGGACATGTAGTATTTGGATGTCATGCTTCAAACTGTGATTTAATTCAGTCAATTGAATAGAAACTCTCAAGAACATCTTCAAAAATCTTGCTGGACTCTTTTGAAATGCAATCTTTTCCCAGGTTGAAATTAGTAATGTCTGTAGATGTTTCCTCATCATCACTGGAAAGGTGTTCAAGATCATCTGTCATCTTACCAGTTTGCTCTCTGGCTTGTCTATGACGAGTCCTTCTGGCCTCCTGTTCTGCAACATGATGCTTGGCATGCTCTTGATACATTGCCCAGTCATGTCTAAACAATCAAGATTTGGTGCCATAGGAGTTTTATTTGAATGGCTTGAAAACTCTAAAGATTCATCTTTAATATCATCTTGTAGTCTTTAGACAAGGCAGAATTCTCACTGTTTGTACAGCTGATGTATTGCTGATTCAAGTTCATTAATCAGTGGCACCTTTTCACTAAAACACTCTAGCAAGTCTTGTACATACCCCCACATTTCTTGCAAAAATTTATACCATTCACCAACAACCCCAGAAGACCCTTCTAATCTTTCAATAGCCCTGGTTAAGTCCACTTGGTTTTGCAGATGTTTCTTGTGCTCCTGTGGATTTGTTTTGTGCAGTTCTTTCATGGAGTCCAACCTGTCTTTAAGCTGTTTTTTACCAACTCAATAGTAACGGAAGTCATCTCATTACTGCGAGTTTTGAAAGGGACTGTATTATCTGATTTTTGAGATTTGGCATCAGACGATCCATAGACCATTTAACTCTAAGGAACGCCATAGAACGAACCATAAGGCATTGTCTGGTAAGTGTTCTGGCGGTACATATTCACTTCAGTGGCCTGGCTGGTTTGAACCTGGGGATTTTAATTCCTTTTCTTATGTGCTCCTGTTCCCAGCAGTTGAGCTCTTCATCTTGTTCCCCAGGTACTAAAGCATCATCATCACTCCCCTCAGTACCTGTTTCCCCAGCAATTTTTTGTCTTTGTGACTTTTCTTTCAGAGAAAAACCTATAAGGTTTTCTCATCATCGTCTTTGTTGTCACTGGCATTGTTCTCATCTTCTCTAACAAGGTAGGCTTTACCAGGCTCATTGTCATGGGCAGTGAAATATCCCAGTTCTCCAGCCATCTGACACTTTTCCTTGCAGCATGAATAAAAGCAGCATCTGGAATTTCTCCTGGACAGAGAACATTGAAAAAAGATAAAGCATTTGAAAAATCTCCACCAGCCTTTGGCTTTTCCTCCTCCTATTCACTTTCCATATCCATTTCATCTCCACCATGTTCACTGATAATAACTCCATCTTCTTGGTTTGTATCCTTAACAATGTCCTGTTTTGTCCAAAAGTTGCTTATTATAGGCTGGTGAGTTGAGTTGTTTGAATCTTCTATTTTTCAAGATCTTCTTTATACTCTTCCTTAAGTAATTTTACTATCCTTTTACTATAACTTGATTTCTTCACTTTGAAACCTTCATTCTCTTCCTCCTCGTCCCGGAAGCTGAGCACCGCTTTGTTCTCCGCGGCCTCTTGCGCGGCTTCAGCCGTTTGCCAGGCTCCGCGCCGCCTGGGAAGCCGCCACCAGCCTCCGCCCCGATGCCCAGGATGAGCAGGGAAGGCGGCAGCGGACCCCAGGCCAGAACCGACACCCCCGCCTGGGAACCTTGACGCTGCCGCCGAAGCCTGGCTTTTCGCTGTTTCCGGGAGGTGGCAGCAGCGGAGGCGGTTTCTGCCTCTCATGGCGCTCCCCCTCCTCATCCTCTGAATCTTTCCGCTCGCGCACGGGCATCCGCTGGGCCTTTCAGGACAACTGGGTGGTCGCGACAGCGGTCCCACCCTGCCCCCTCTCGGCAGCCCTGGCAGCCCCAGCAGCGCCAAGTTTACCAGGAGGCCCGCGCTCTTCCCCGAGCTCCAGCCCTTCATGTCTTACTTCCCGATTTCTGAGTCTTTGTGAGTTTAATTTGCTTTCTTAGTAGCAAACTTTATTTCAGAATTCTGTGACAAATTTGAAGAACACTGAATGAACTTAAAAACCATGGGTTGATAACCCCAAGGGAAACTTTGTTTCAATTCACTTCTCTGTACCTGAAGAGGTCTATGACAGAACACAAAGGTGTGTGGCAGAGATTTCTGTACCTTCACCCCTTGCAAATTCCTGCCTAATTAATGCCTAAGGGTGTTTTTTTTTTTTTTTTTAATACAAATCCCGAAATCTGCAGATAATACAGAGTTCACAATATGCTATAAAGAAATTATTTTAATTTGTTGTTGAATGAATGGTAGAACGTGAGATCTTATAAAATCCCATTTGATTCATTGCTTCATTTTGAATGAAATTTATCATGATTGCAGGGAAATTCTGTGAAACATTTGTGAGTGAATGATACTGATATCGTTGCATCATTCCAGATAGCTACATACTTTACACAGGAGTAAAATTATTAAGTTAAATCTTTATTTTAGTCTTGGAAGCTATTAATTTGAGATTTACTCATAATATATACAATGAATTGAATGATTTAAAATTCTCATGAGGCACTAAAAATGAATATAGATAATTTGCAATAGTTCAGTAAAGCAATAAATTACAGTAAGAATTCAGAAGAAAATAATATCCTTTCTTTGATATAAGAGCCATCACAATCTTTAATGGCACAGAATAACAGACTGTACAATCCAAGACTGACTGGTATAATATATGAGAGCTTAATACAGTCATCACCAAACCAAGAGTAGTTTCCTAATACTAAACCAGTAAGCTTAATCATATTTTTTTAACACAAACGTGTGTTGAGGAATTGATTTAATGAATTAAATTTTTAACAGATGACCTTTGAAATGCATACATATAAATTTAATTATACAATTTTATTGGGTAATGCTCAAGTAACAAATGATCTCCAAAATGCGTTTATTGATTTCTTAAACATTGGGAATCTGTTTTCTTATTTAACATTTGAATTAGGTGACGATATTGCAATAGGTAAAATATATTTGCCAACTATGTTGTATTGTAGGAAGAACCATTTTTTCCTAAGTGGATATGTAACTTGTAATGCCTGTACATGTTTGCTTTTCTTTATGAGGGTATGTTTGTCTTTGTGTGTGTATGTGTGTGTTTGTGTATGTGGACATGTGTTCATTCAAGCAGTTATTTACAGTGTCCCCAGGATGATATTTAAAGAGTGGAAATAAAAAGAAAAGAAGACCTTCACTGATTCCCATGTTGATATTATAGAAAGAAAATTAAATAGATGTATAAGAGACCATGTTGGACCAGGCAGTCAATGTCCTACTTGAAATTTATGAGACTGAATAACACCTAAAATAAACATTTTGAAATGTTATTTACTGATTTTCTGTCCCATCAAAGATTGAAGCAAAACCCATGGATTTTGTGGGTGAGGTTTCTCTTGAAGGAGTTAATGTTTTCTTTAGACAGAAATAATGTATTTAACAAAAGTAATAAACCATCCTTCTGTGTCTGCAAAATATATTAAGAATATGATTTCTTAATCAAATATGGTATATATTCAGAACATCTGTACAGTGGGAGATTGGTAGAACTCAGCACTATGAGTATGTTTAGGAGAAAGATTGTGAAGGGTTGTGTTTCTCTATGTTAAAGGCAATAAGGATGAAGCATGATATGTTCATGATATAAGAAAATTAAATTACTGGCTATGTTTAAAGTGTAAAGGAAATAGAAGAATGCAAATGTTCTTTAAACCTTGAATAAATTATGGAATTTTTGAGGAAAATGAAATATTAAAATTAGATCTCACTATTCCACCAAATTTTGGAGCTAATTTGAAACCATCTCTTTAATTAAAAATCTGAATTCATGAGAATAAACATTAAGGATATTTATCTTAATTTATAATATTTGAGAAATTTATCAGAAAGAATTCCATCTCATAAGTAGAGTCATCTTTACTGAAGTTAGAAACATTTCTTTATTTAAAAGCTATAGGCCTGACAGACCCAAGATGGCTACACTCTTCCAGAAACTGCGGGAAGATAGGCAGGTTTACATGGCAGAAGGGAAGCTGTAAGACCACAGGACCAATTGGAAAGGGCAGCTAGAGAGGAGGAAACCATTTTGGCCAGGGGAGATGGAAGCCAAGGGAGATAGGGCAGGCAAGCCAGTGCTGAGCCGGCTCAGAGAAGGAAGCCAGGGAAATGATTTGGCTGGAAGTCCAGAGCTCAGCTGCCTCAGAGAGTGAGGAAAGTCACTAGGCAACAAGAGTGCATCCCAGTGTCCATCAGTGTCTCTTGGTGCAGGAGCTGCATGAAAAGCAGGTGTGGGGACCGACACCCAGCTGGCTCAGATAGGAGTAGCAGGGAGGGAAGATAGGGCAGGCAGACTCGTTCTCAGCTGGTTCTGGGAAAAGGAGAGATGCTAGAAGGTACTGAAACAGCACCTACCCACTCTGGGAGGGAG
>JAQZBX010062351.1:0-16895 GCA_029593785.1 Cabassous unicinctus
GATTTTTTTTTTTTTTTTAAGGAAAAGAAGTGCTGGTGATGATTGGAGAAATTGGAACCTCATATGTTGCAGGTGGAAATGTAAAAGGATGAAGCCACCATGGTAAACATTTAATTGATTCCTCAAAAGTTAATTTAGAATTACCATGTGATCCAGAAATTCTACTCCTAGTTAAGTTCCTTAATGACTGAAAAGTTATTTAAACAAATACATGTTCATTATGTTCATGTCAGCAATATTCACAGCAACCCAAATATGGGAACAACCCTACTGTCTGCCAGTGGAAAAACTGGCTAAACCAAAGGTGGCATACTCATACAATGGGATATTATAAAGCCATAAATAGACATGCAGTACAGATACATGATACATTTGGGATGTACTTGAAAATGTTATACTAAGTGAAAGAAGCCTGACACAAAAGGACACATATTGTATGTTTCCATTTATATTAAATGAGCCAAAGAGGTAAGTCACAGATAAAATGAAGCTCATGAGTGGTTGCCAGGGCCTGGAGGAGGGGTTGGGACTGAAAGCTTAATAGTACAGTGTTACCTTTTGGTATAATGAAAATATTTTGGACTTAGATAGAAATAATTGTTGTGTAGCATTGTAAATGTACTGACACTGAATTCTCTATAGTGCAAAATGGATAATTATATGTTTTGTGAATTTTACTTCCGTAAAAATTTCAAAAAACAATTCCTTTCAAATAGGAAATATAAAATGTACTTATACTTGAGCAATTTAAGATATTCATAAATCAATGGTGTTGGTTAATGAAGATATTTATTTTATTGAGGAAACTGAATTTGACAAATTCATTTTAAGTAAGTTTTTGGTAGACAATATATCATATTCAGTTATGTGGAAGTGGCATTCTGGAGCAGAAAACTGTGCAGATACTATTTACCATTTTATAGAATCAAATTATAATAGGGACTACCTCATTAAATTTTTTTTATATCTGTATAACTTTTTTATTTTCTTTAAATTTTTATAATGCATTTTTTAAAACTTTATTTTGTATAGCTCTCATCACTTGCAATAATCAGAAGCCAATTAATATAAAGCCAGTGATATATTAAATTTCATTTTTCTCATTATTCTGACAAATACTCATGTGGCTTTCCAATACGTCACATTACTTTCAATTGAAGCACAGTTTATAGAGATTGTGTTTCATCCATTAGTTTTACACAGCCTCTGTAACAACTTACCACAAACTTGTTGGGTTCTAACCAGACAAATTTATTCTGTTAGAGTTCTCCAGGTCAGAAATGCAAAGTCAATTTCACTTGTCTGAACCCTATGTGCCACCTGGGCTGCACCCCCTCTGGAGACACGAAGACAGAAAATGCTTCCTTGCCTTTTCAGCTTCTGGTAGCTCATAGCATTCCTTCACTCTTGGTCCCTTACTCCATCATCAGCCTACTTCACAATTGAACTGTTTTCAGGAACAGGAAAAGTGAAGATGGTGTTGCAGATGAAAGACAATAGACATATGTAGAAGAAAAATGGGGTCAGGGGACCCTCTACTGTAAAGGAGGAGAGCCCCATACTGTTTCCCATCCTGGCTTTTATTACAAGAAGTTGAACAAAGGATTCAATACTGCGCATGTGTTTATTTATTTTATGATTATATTTTTAGCATAACTATTTATCTTTTCTTAGTAAATATCGAGAACATGTCATGGGAATAGATGAATCTCGTCTGGGTCACCTCCAGTGTTTGCATGTACTGTCCGTGGGGATTTTCCACTTGGATGCAGGTCATGCATTCATTTCCTTGTATGGTTTAATACCTTTGGGACCTCTTAAAAACATACTGTTTTCCTCATCGTCTCCTTCATCTCGCCCTTTTTTATTATTTTTGTAATTTTCTTTTTTGTCTTCATTTTCTGTTGACGATAAGAAATGAAATTTTTATTATTTAGCATTGTCTGAAATTTTCAGTATTTGTCTTAGCATGAAAGAATTGAATAAATTCATTTACTTATTTTTGTCTCATATATAAGTAAGCATTTGTGCATGATATATATTGTGATTATAATGATTATTAATACTCCTAACATCATCCAGAAGGATATTTGAACCATTTTCTCTTTCCACCACTGAAATGGGTTTATCACATTTAAATTTTGCGATAACTCATTCCAGAACTCAGTTCCTAGAGTTTCCTGCAATTTATTTTGGGACATGCTTAGGACCCTTTTTTGTAATTTGAGAATATCTAAAGAAATACTATGTCAAAAGCCTATTGATGATTTTTCACTTCCTCCCATTCATGTTCACTGTAATTATATGGCAAGGGAGTAATGCAATAAGTGTTTTCATTCCAATCACATTTTAGACTTCTTAATGAGTTTAGATTACATATTTGATTTCCTAAATGTACTATTGTGGTTTCTAGATTGTTCATTCTATTATTTAACTCTATATGCGATTGGCTATGCCACATCTCACTTGCGTTTTTATGCCATTCATTAACATATTGTTGTGTTTGTACTCCTTGATGTAAGGCAGTAACCAGCCACTGCTGCGGCAGTAATAATTCCAATTAAGCCTAATATTCCCATCATAATGAGACCTAATACTCTCTTTGTTCTTTTTAGATAATGATCAAGGAAATGCCATAAAATTTGGAATTCTGGGGATAGTTGCCAATATATTGACATTCGAACTGGAAGCCACAATCCCCTCCATCTACATGCTAGGAGAGGTGTTTGATTTATTTTTATATGCGGTGCTTTTAAACATCTATATAAAGAGCAATTACTACAAGTTATTATTGTGTGATATAATGACAATGCCAATGACAAATACCATTGGATCCCTTACACAGATGGTTAAAGGTTGAGTTGATTTCTTTATTATATTAATTGCTGAAACTGTCTTATTTACTTGCCACTCCAAAGTGGGTCCTATTCCCAAAAACACTTTCCATATGTGATTTTGGGTTTTATTAAGTGTACCAACCCAAGGTTGTGGAATGAATCTACCTTGATGAATCCAAGTTGAGGATGTATTGGTCTGCACAGTGTCATTAAAATTCCAGAAATAAGGGTAACTGCCATTGGTTGCAATATTATTATCCCAATTTATGGTTGTGTTTTCTTCAGGCTTCAGTATCCCTATAAAAGCCCGATCCTTTACTATTCCATAGGAATCATTAAGAAGCGCAACCTCATAGGAACCATGGCACATATGCCATTTATCTATTTGTTATCTATTTGATATCAGACAACTATGATTTATCATGTGAAGCAGTCGATAAGGAAGGGAGGGGAATACAGGAATATATATTTTAATTTGATTTTTTCAGTTATAACCATTCTGCGATTCATAGGTTGTATACACGGTGATGAGGATCCCACACAAATAGGTCATTCAATGAAGGCTAAGGTTAGATTTTCTATAAACTTTCTTTCTTCTTCTGGTTTTAAAGGAAGTCAGGAATCTATAGGTCCCGGGAAATGGAAAGACTGATTAATATAGACAGGATATGATTCATACCCCCAAGTTACTAATTCTAAAAGTGGCAGATTGGTAATATAGGCCCAATATGTATAATTATGTGGGGGCATGCCACTTACAGCTGTGGTAATCCAGGTGAGCATAGCAAGGAACAGGTGTTTTGGGGCAATGGTTTGCACTGTAGAAGTTACCAGCTTCCCCACCTCCTGTGCCAACTTTTTAAGCTGACCCCGGGTGGGAATATGAGCTTGTTATGTAGATGGTAAGGAACCTTAACAGATCTTCGTAGATATAGATTGGCCAATTCATCCACGGGTGGCTCCTCATCAAACCGCTTTCTCTTGCAGCTCATGTCTAGGCTTCAGACATCTGGATGGAACCCAAAGTTGATCTCCTTTATCTGTAATGATAAGAGTGAAACCTTGACCCCATACCTTAAACTTTGCCTTTTCCCATTGATTACTGTCTTCACTTTTCCAATAGACAGGTTGCCAAATATTAGTTTCTCTGGCTTTATTTGTTTTTTGCCAAAAGTGTTCTGCCATCAATGTATCTGATTCACATCTCCATTTAAAAAATTTTATTGAAAATAATGCTTTCTATAACCTTTCTCTTACCTCACCAGTATTCTCCCATTTTTGTTTTTGTAACATGAGTTTCAGAAATTGATGGCTGTTTTCTACTAAGGCCTGACCTTGTGGATTATAAGGGATATCAGTAATATGCTTAATATTCCATTGTTCACAAAAATGTTGGAAATTGTGGCTAAGATACACAAGGCCATTATCAGTTTTTATTGTATGAGGGAGGCCCATGACTGTGAAAGAAGCAAAAAGGTGTGAGTGAACATGGGCAAACTTTAATCTGGTGTGGGTTTTGGCCCAAATGAAATTGGATTAAGTGTCAACAGTTACATGAACATATTGTAAATGGCCAAAGAGGGGCACATGAGTAACATCCATTTGCCATATATCATTTGGGGTAAGTCCATGAGGGTTAACCCCTGAGGGGAAGGGCAAAGAGTGCAAAGGGCCACACGTAGAACAATGCTGAACAATATCTTTGCTTTGTCTTACAGTTTGGTTAGGAAATTTGTGGTGTATGCTTGCAGCATTAGTGGGTGTTAAGTGGTGATAATCCGTGGCAGTTGTTACAGGAGCTACTAATCTGTCAACTTTAGCATTTTGAGTTGACATTTCTCTGGGGACATTGGTATGAGAACGAATATGTGTAATGTAAAGTGGATGTATATGGTTTCAGACAACTTGATGAAGCTGATAAAAAAGAAGATCTAATTCAGTTTCTTTAGATATATTTACAGTTTCAATGGCTTGTACATAACGACAAACATATTAGCAATCTGTCACTATATTCATGGGAGCTGTGACATCCTGAAGGATGTGTATGACAGCAGAAAGTTCAACCTTCTGTGCTGATGAAAAAGGTGTTTGCCAGATTTTTACTGTGAGGCTGATATACCCTGCCATGCCATTGCTACTGCCATCAGTGTAATATGTAATGGAAAGGGGAGTGGGACTGAACCTTCTCTTCTGCTATTTGAAGGCCACACTGGGGTAATAATAATTGAGCAGTGTGAAGCAAAGAATTTAATTCAGATTTAGTTGCACAAGCAAATAAAATACCATCCATATAATGAATAATGAGAGTGTTAGGAAATTGCCTATGTAATGGTTGCAAAGGAATATTTATATAATATTGACACAATTAGGGCTATTCAACATTCCTTGTGGTAATACTTTCCATTGATACCACAGTGTAGGGGCAGCATAGTTAGGAGAGGGAATAATGAATGCAAATTTCTCCCTATCATCTGAATGTAGTAGAATTGTAAAAAAAACAATCTTTAAGATCAATAATTATGAGAGGCCAGTCTTTTGGAATCATAATAGGTGATGGCAATCCTGGTTGCAAGGGACCCATAGGTTGAATTATTTTATTAACTTCCCTTAAGCCAGTAAGCATTCTCCACTTACCAGATTTCTTTTTTTATCACAGATACTGGAGAATTCCAATGGCTAGCAGATTCCTCTATATGTTCATCTTGTAATTGTTCATTAACCAATTGTTTAAGGGCTTCTAATTTTTCTTTGGTAAGGGGCCACTGTTCTCCCCATACTGGCTTGTTAGTGAGCCATTTCAAGGGGAGTGCAAAGCCCTTGTGTACAGCCGCCCCTAATCTAAATTTGGATAACCAAGACCTCGTCTATCGCCAGCTACTCGGACTACCTGATTTAATGGAGAAGTAGAGTATTGCATACTGCTCATGAGATGTTTAGCTTGATCACATACCTGTGGAATGTTTAGATATGCCCCCCATTGTGTTAGAAGATCACAGCCCCAAAGATTAATCACCACATCAGCAACAAAGGTTGCAAGGTTCCCTTCTGACCTTCTGGTCCTAAAACTTCAAATATTTGCATACTTTGATAGAAATCTGTCATAGTTCCTACACCAGTAAACACTGTGGGTACCTTTGAAAGACTCCAGGATTGCGGCGAGAATCTTTTTGCAATAATTGTCACATCAGCCCTGGTGTCTAATAATCTAAGAAATATCTTACCATTGATTATTATAGTTACTTTGGATTTTTCATCCATTGACCGACTGTCAATAAACCTTTCTTCCCGTGGAACCGAAGCCACCCTCTCTTTTTATCTGCCATGAAAAAGGTTGAAAATAAGGCAAAAGTAATAATTGGGCTATTTGGTCCCCAGACTTGATTTGGTATGGTAACAAAGTTTGTAACAAAACAAAAATTTCCCCGGTATATTCAGAGTCAAGTACTCCAGTTTGCTCCAGCACTCCTTTTGCAGTAAGACTGCTGCGACCTATGATTAATCCTACAGTATTCGCAGCAATAGGACCTTGAATACCAGTTCTCTTTTGCATTCTGAATTAGCATTATCAAAAGCTAAAAGTAGAAATATCATGTCTTTTAAATCTGGTTGCATTACTGTTTTTGTGATAACATCCTTAATTCTAGCTATAAATTCTACATATGGTTCAGAAATCCCTTGAGTGGTTTTTGCTAAAGATTGTGTGGCTCGCCCAGGTGAGGTTATATACTGCCAAGCAGCTAGCCAACACATGTGAGTCTAAACAATAGCAACATCATCATATTGTAACTGTCTCTGAATTCCAAACCACTGACCTCTTCCTAACAGCTGTTCTGCAGTTATAAGAACTGGGGGATTTTGTTGTTGATTACGGTGGGCCACAATGTTGGCTTCATCTGTCCACCAACTTTTCAATTGCAAAACCTCAGCAGAATTCAAGACCGTACAAGCCATCATATCCCAATCCCATGGAACTAAATGATTGCCTTGCGCAAGGCCTTGAACTAGTCCCAAGATATATGGGTAATTGACTCCATATTGCGTACATGCATGTTTTAACCCCTTTATAGTTTTAAAAGAAATAGACTCATGGTCATACTGTATATAGCCTTGAGGATTTTGTGCTTTGGGAGGATGTTGAGCAACAGTAATAGGAAAGGCAAGAGCAGCTTAGAAAAGTAGAAACGTAGAAAAGGCATCAGGATCACCTGCTTTACTTGCCTGTGCGATACTTTTCATAATTGCTGTCTGACCTACAGGCAAAGGAATTTGCATAGCAGCTTTGGGGAGGTCTGGAAATGAAATTAAAAAGGGGTTTAATGATTCCAGATGAGGCTGAATTACAGGAGCAAATGGAAAGTCAGAATATTTTCCCTTATTTGTCACAGAGTCTATAACAGGGGCCGAAGGGCTGTTTGTCATTTGAAAGGTACCATATTGTCTTTTCGTTTTTGCTACCGCAATGCATGCCCCCTTTTGAGAAGTTTGCTGTACATTTTTATAAGGGTGCAAATCATCCTCAAGGGGATCATGAGCAGTATCATCAGCCTCAACCCTTTCAGATGACTCACTAACATCTGTTTGAAGAGGCTCAAGTACCAGTGAAATAAGATTACAGACGGACCAAACATGTAAAGGAATGGATTATCCTTTTTTGTAAGCTCGCTGAAAGGCTTTCATTACCAGTTTCCATTGTTTTAGATTAAGAACATTATGTCCTTTGGGCTGAAACAATAACAATGTTTTCTAAATAGATAGAAAAGTTCTTCAAAAGAAGCTGCTTTAACTGTAACTCCTGTACTTTTCAAAAGCATACCCAACGCTGAAATATATTCATCAAAATTAGACTGCTGATTCCCCATTACCCTGATGTCCTGGAGAGAAAACTTACCAGTGCTTAATGTGCTCTCTGGTCTGCCAGACACTGATTTGGGAGAAGTAGAAAATGTGTCTCCAGGTCCCTATTCGGGTGCCAGTTGATGGTATTCAGGAACAGGAAAAGTGAAGACAGTGTCACAGATGAAAAACAATAGATATATGTAGAAGAAAGATTGGGTCAGGGGACCCTCCACTGTAAAGGAGGTCCTGTACTCTTTCCCATCCTGGCTTTTATTGCAAGAAGTTGAACAGAGGATTCACTACTGCACACGTGCTTATTTAGTCTATGATTATATTTTTAGCCTATTTATCTTTTCTTAGAAAAAATCGAGAGCATGTCGTGGAAAGAGATAAATCTCATCTGGGTCACCTGCAGTGTTTGCACATACTGTCCTTGGTGTTTTTCCACTTGAACACAGGTCATGCATTCATTTCCTTGTATGGCTTAATACCTTTGGGACCTCTTAAGAATGCACTGTTTTCCTCATGTTCTCCTTCATACAATCTCTTCAAATCTCTGTCTCTGCTGTAGTTGTAATATCACCTTCTCTCTTCTGTGTAGTCATATCTACGTCTGACTCCTTCTTATAGAATACTTGAGTAGCACTTAGGGCCCACTGGTATAATCTGGATAATATCCTCATCTCAAAATATTTAACATAATTACAAACACCCTTTTCTTATATTGGCTAACATTCATCTTTTCCAGGTTCTGAGAACTAGATATATTTGAGGGTCCAGGAACAATTTTTCACTCCACCATATTCAAAATACATTTCACTGGGTAAAAACTGCCACCCATTTATATATGTCTTAGTTTCCTGGCTGCTGTGACAAATACAACAAAGTGAGTTGGCTTAAACTATAGGGATTTGGGGATTAATGGTTTCAGAGGCTAGGAGGCATTTGTCATTCCAGGGTTGGTTGCATTTTGGCTAAGTGAAAATCTTTGAGTTCCTTGACTTTCCTGACACATTGTGATGCTGTCTCCTTTCTTTTCTGTGTTCCATGGACTTCCTGGTTCTGGCTCCACTCCAAAGTTTTCCCCTTTATAGGTCCTCTAGTAATAGGATTAAGACACAACCTGATTCAGTTTTGCCAAATGTTAACTAAAAATGACATCTTCAAAAGTTTCTGTTTATAATGAGTTCACACCCACAGAAATGGAATTAACATTAAGAACAAGCTTTTATTTCTGGGGTACATCATTCAACCTGCTGCTATATTTATATATCTGATTTTCTAAAATGTGTAGATTAAGGCAAGAAGACTGAACTCAACCTGCTTCTGCTGCATGTTTAGCACCTGGGCCTGTGGGAAATTATTGAAACTATCTATGCATCTCTTTCTTCACCTAACAAGGGAGGAAGAGGATGAGATCACTTATTTTAAGCTTTACATTTTAAAAATGAACTATTGTCTTTAAATAATTGACACCCAATATATAAAAATGATAAAGGCAGAGAGGTTGTGATTACCATCCTGGGTCCAACTGGTTAATTCCAGCTGGAGTTGAAAGCTCAGCTCACCATGGAGAGAATATGGGGTGGACAGGACTGCTGACTGGCCCTGATTCGAACTGCCTCCTTCATATTCATTGTTTCCAAGTGGGTGTGAAGAGTCCACCTCACATGGGTCTTCATTAACAAAATGGATGACAGGAAAGTGTGGTACTTACTAGCCATGTCTTTCATCATCTTGTTTAGTCACATGGATGCTGAGTGGAATAGAGGCTCAGCTCTGTACTCAGCCTCTGACCTTCTATGGCAAGGAATTGGGGTGCAACCTGCTTCTTAAGGGCAGGGATGTAAGAAAACCTCCCAATCAGACTCTCAATCACTGTCATAGCAAGTGATCAGACCACCACTTGCTTCTACCAGGTGAACAATGGAAGTTGAGCTCTTTTTCTGTTTCTCTTGGCAGTTTTGGCTTGGTGGCTCCGGTACTACCCTGTTGGAATAAATTGTAGGTAATCAGTAAAACCAAGAAATTCACCACTGTTTGGTTCCTCAATCTTCTAGACATCTTACCTTCTGTCTAACTTTAGCAAATGTCTATGCTTGTTTGTTATATTGTTTATTTCCAGAATTTCTTCTTACAAGGGGGGTGGTTTTGGAGAATTTTGTCTACTGCCTTTTGGCTGAAACTGAAATCTGTTCTCAGAAGAGACAGAGTTTCACACATGACCTAGAACATCTTGACCAAACAAGTAATGGTCAGGAGTCTGATGTCTCTTTGTTATTTACCTCACATCTCTGTGATCCAGAGTGTGATCTGGGAATGAATAAGAAATAATGTCCTCACACCATATTTACAAATTTAATCCTGCCTCCCTAGGGCCAGGTGTTAAAAAATAATTAGTCCATTCCCCCATAAAATACTTGGATTTTTAATGGACAAATGCACTCAAGTAGGAGTAAGTGCCTGGAATATGCTCAGGCATGTAATGAACATAGCCTTCTCCACAACAGAGAGAAATGGGCACTTCCCCAAAGACATGAGCCAGCATAATGGGGATGCCAAGGCTAACACTACCTGCAATATATGGACATAAGCAGCAATAACTTGGGTGACATACCTCACAACGTCACTCCTCCTGCCATAGCCAAGTCCTCTTGTGCTTGGAGGTTTTGTTCCCTCCACCTGCTGTGGATCTTCCTGCCAACATAGCGATGAATGCCAGTGACAATGGCAGGACTGGCAATGCCAGATGTGATGGATATCCCCACCAGAGCACCAATCAATATGCCCAGAATTGTCTTCTTCTTGCAACATACTTTCTTGCGCAAGAATGTACAACTGGAGGTATTGAGATAATGTAAGTCTGAGATCTCTTTCAGGCAAAGCCAGCAAAATCCACGGCCAAATTCTTCACAGATCATGTGATTATAGCTTCTACGATTATCTTGAAGATGTCCACGTTGCATCCTGTGCAAGACCTGATGCTATCTGGTCCAGATTCTTGCCCTTAACAGAGCTGAAGATACTTGCTCTGTGTCTCAAAATCTACACCCTCTGTTGATGGGTCATACAGCAGGTCTATTTTGGATGCCATGTCTGCTTGTGGTGATAGCAGAGCTCAGTCTGGCAGCCTTCCCCACTGCAGGTCAGCCTTGTGCAGCTGGCACAGGCACAGGCAATGGCAGTGCACCTGCATTCCAGGGCCGGGCACTGGCAACATCTGGGTCAGAGACCAGGCAGCCACACAGCATGAATCCCTCATGCTCTTGCACTAGTGGCAGGTCAGCAAGCAGGGAGCCGGCATCCTGCGGAAGGTGAGGAGCTGCCATACTGGTGGTCAGCCCAGCCGTGTGTAGGGAAGTGGAGAGCGGGGACTTGAGTCCTTCCAGGGGCCATGGCCCACAGCAGCGGAGGGGTGACGGATGAGGGGCACCTAGTGCTGACCGCGGAATCAGCAGGTGCCCCAGCCACCCCCTTCTTTGCCTTCTTTGCCACCCTCCTGGAGATAGAAGGCTGCAACACATTTTTAATGTAGGGAATGATCCACTGCCTTACTCGGAGTTGTGGGGATTTTTCATCTGTAGATCCTCCAATATTCCAGGACAGACAACCTTATTTTTATTTTAAGATTCAAACTAATTTTAATTCCAAATTATGAGGTAGACAATGACATTTTAAATGGAAAAAAATGTATGCACTACCAGAAATTACTCCCTAATTAGCTTTTTATTTATGTTTCACTCTTCATTGTTATTTACATACAGGTTAACACTATAAAACAATTATGACACATCATCTTCAATTGTGCATTTTTCAGTTAATGTCCAAAGTTTTTTTCTTTTTAAAACAAGTCCTAATAATTACATTTAAAGATATATAAAAATTGGAAGTGAACAACATAATAGAATTTTCAATCACAGCTTTTATTTCATAACTATTTGCAAGTGCTAGTCTATTGAAAGGAACTTTAAAATCCTTTCATACTACTTATTACAAAATTCTGCATTTAAGTGTCCCAGATCACTTCTTAATCCTACATTTTGGTTTATTTTTCATTAGTAGGTCTTTAGGCAAAATTCTTTATTCATGATTGAATTCTGTGGAAAAAACAATCTTGTTAGATGTATTTCTCAGTCTGATATTTCATATAGCTCCAGCTGAAGGCTTTTTTGAGAATTAGGCACAAAAGTGTTAATAACCAGTTGCTGACACATGAAAAGGCTGCCTATATTGCCTGGAAACTCCTACTAACTGGACCCACCCCCATCCCACCATGGGCCTCTTTCCTTTCCCCAGGCCAGTGCCTATTTCAATCATTAAAATCCTGACTTCCAGAAGAGCCATCAAGTATAATACAATTTTCACTTTAGTCCTTTCAGGCTCTGAAGCAATTTGCAAGGCAAGTGAGTGTCAATCCCCATGTATTCTTCAGACTTTGTCTTCTATCTACATAGAATAGCCAGGACAATATAAAAACCCAGAGTTAGTATCCAACTGAATCGTTTGATCCTTTCCTAGAACAGCTACATTGCTTGGCTGGTTTGGGAGGCTGAAGCTATGGATCTCTCACCATGCACCTTGGAAGAGGTGCCTTGGGGATGGGCAAGTCCAAATCCCCATGTGCCAGCAGGTCTGAGCTGAGAGCAGGCCTGGTCTTTGGCAATGGATAAGTTCAAATCACTTTACCATCACCACAGCAAAGTCCCCGGGTTTTTCTCCAATGTGATCTACCATGCATGCAGATGCCAGCAATGGGTTTTCACCATGCACAGGCACATTCGTGAAGTCCAGAGGGGTCAAAAACACTGTTGAGACCTGCCTGACAAGGAGACAATGCCTGTCACCACAAAGGTGCTACAAGTCACTTCAGAAAGAAGTGGACACTAAAGACAATGTGGCTTAAAGGGGCCTGAATCAATCAGGAGAGCACAAAATTGGCAGAGGTGGGCAAGTGTTCATCCAGAGTGGCCCCTGGAGCCCAGGTCACTCCTGAAAGCTGCTGAAAACCAAGGTTTAAATCAGGGGAAACCCAGAAAGGAAAGGAACATGCACAGCATTGCAACCTTCCACCAACACCTGGAAAGGTGCCTGAGACACTGCTTTGAGGGCCCTCGTAGTGTCCCTGTGAACTATTCTGCTAGGACTGTGCCCTGCACACATAGGTGCCTTGAGGTCTGTGCCATGGAGAATATGTCTTATTTTGTTCCTCTCCTGAATGACTTAAATGTTTTCAAATTAAAAACTACTTCATGCAACCACTAACATGGTAAGGAACATTTTTGTAATCTACTAAGCTTGTAATGGTTCCCCTCTAGTGTATAAGGTGTATTAGTCAGGGTTCTCTAGGGAAACAGAATCAAGAGGAGATATCTGTCAATATTAAGAGATTTTATAGGAGTCTCTCATGTGACCATGTGGATGCACAAGTTCAGGTTCCACAGGCAGACTGCAAACCAGGGGCTCCGATGAAAGCCCAATGAAAGCTCCTTGATGAGTTTCTGAGAGAAGCTGGCCATCCAAAGATGAGCTGTGAAATTCTCTCTGAATGTTGAAATCACTTCCCCCTTTAAGGCATTCATCTGATTGGATAAAAGCATCATCCATTGCTGATGCATTCTCCCTGATTGATGCAGATATAATCAACCATCCATGCAGTAACTCACTGGTGACAAAAGTCCATAAATACTTTTGTATTTCAATTAACCCAGTGCTTGCTTGACCAAACACTGGGACATAATTGCCTGGCTGAGTTGACACATTAGGTTCGCCATCACACAAGGATTAAAGCTTGTTTCCTTATGAGAATAATGAAATTCTTACTCACATGTAGAAAGCAATTTGGGGTTTTGGAGTCAGGATTAGGAGAGGTATATGGTGGGGCCTGGAGCTGGAAGGGGAGAGAGATCCAGGTTAGAGCAGGAGGCAGAACTCTTGGGACATTTGACAAGTTGTGGAATTTACTGGAGTAAGAAGCAGCATCTGGGACAGTTTCTGTTTGTCTTGAATCTGAGTGCATCCCTCCAGGTGAGAAGGCCTGGCAGGGGCAGACACCACCAAATGTTCTTTGCATGGCATGAAGATTACATTAACCAATGGGTGGGGCAGAATTCCAGTTAATAGGGATAAGAGGAAGAACTCTAATCCTCTGTGCCCTCAGAGTTGACAACCATGGAGTTCAAGGGCATCAGCTCTTGGTCAGACAAATCCACGCATCTACAGATTTCTTCTCTGCTATGCCCTGACCAGTGCATAAAACTGCCTGAATTATACTTCAAGATCCAGCAAAATTAAAGGCACATGGGTAATCACTTTGCCTAGTGAGGTTATGCACTGTCAGCCTCTGCCCCTCTTAGAGCCTGCAGTATCTGAGACTAGGTACTTCCTGCCGGTGTCCCAGGAGTTAGATGAACTCATCCCCATAGATTCAGCTCCAGCTGGGCCAAGAGACAAAGAAAAAGCTTGCAGTAGCACCACACTGTCAAACATTTTGTCACCTATATATTAGATACCAAAAACCAGAAACTAGATGACATTAATTTGGTCTATCAGGACAATTTTTCTTTTCCTCAATGAATGTTGTTAATTTCAATATAGAGTTGCTTTGGGACTGGAATGTAGGGCATAGAATGTGTTTACCTACCACATTTTATTAAAGTGATTAAATGTCAATCATCCATATCAGAGAATGGAATTAGATAGTAAAAGAGGAGTTGAAATGTTTTTGTTAGTTTGCATGTGGAGTGGGCTTCCCATCTGATTAGACTTACTCCTGTGCAGAAGTCTCAAAGTCTGCTTTCCTTTCTTTCCCTCTCTTCATTAGTGTTCTCTAATGACAAGGCCATGCAGTAGTTTAGCCTCTACAGGGTCAGAGTTACCTTTCCACCATCACAATAGAAGGTTCAGGAACAGCTTGGCTAGTATTTCAGTCACCCTGGGAGATTGAGATTTTATCTCCCATGTAGGCCATTAGGGTTGAGCAGATTGAGGTTCCAGTGGAATTGGGTTGTGGAAAGCAATGAAAGAATTGCAGGTACAGTGAAAATGTGGGTGGCCTACAAGTAAGAAATCAGAATACAGCTGAACTACAATCCTGTGAACAAGAAATTGCCAGCAAAATATATGGTAAAAAAAAAAGAGATCAGAGAGGAAATGATTCAGAGACAGAAATGTTTGGGAATATAACTTAGAAGGATTCTGTGAGAACAGTATGAAGTGAAGAGAAGAAAAAAATACTTAGGATGTAAAGGGGGCTGGAATAAGAGAAATTGAACAACAGGAACTGAACATCATATGTCTCTGAAATTGTAATAACTGAGTGTTAGATTTTGTCAAGGTCCTAATTTTTCCTTTTACATGGCAGGCTTTTCATTGCTTAATGCATATTGTAAGCAAAAAAGTAAAATAGAAATGCATGAACCAATTAGGAAATTCTGTACTTAACTATGGATTATGATGAATCTATCAGTCAATGTTATGGTTTCAGTGGTCAATTTTAAAGTAAAGCAAGGAAAGCTCTATAATCATTTTATAACATTTTTATACTGAAATACTAATGGTCAGGAAAAATGAGGGAATGGAAATGTAAGGAGTTTCCTTGTTTTATTCTCAACTGAAAAATGTGGCACAGAGAACTACCTAAGTTATCTTCCAAAGTTACATATGAAGTAAGAAGCAGAGGGAAAGGGATTAAAAACCAAGGTTGGCTGAAATTTAATGCCCTCTCCCTGAATTACAATGCTTTCTGCCAAATTCTCCATTGCCAAATACCCTCTATTCCCTTTATTAAAAGATAAAAGTCACCAATATAATCAAAGATGCAAGTTTTTTGAAGGAGAAATGGCTGGAGCAGAGACCACTCAAAGAGGTGTTGCAGGAGTGCTCTGGGCTTATAGGCTAGCTGGGCCAAATAAAGGAATTTATGGACATGCCGTAGAGTAGGCAAGGCAATGAAGAGTTTAGTAAGAATCAAGAAAAGAGATAGTACACACCTGAGACATGGGTGCAGGTCTCCTGCAGGGTGAGCCTCAAAAAGTGGAGCACTGGGGCCTTTCTTCTTCCCCTTTCCCCATATTAAAGAGGGAGCTTAGCTATTTGCTGTGTTGATTGGTTGCCTTTCTACATTTTTAGCTTCCAGGGATCCAATGAGGAGACTTTTCTTTTTGGAGTTATCCAGGGCTTCTTTTGAGCCTGGAGGTCTCAAATGGAACCTCAGTACCAAGGACTTGGTGGGCTTTTTGGTTGTGGTTACAGCTTTGTTCTCAAGTAGCTGCTGACCCTCAGGGAGTTTCTGGGTGGGGTCTCATGGCTGTGTTCTGACCATCAGTCTTCCCTTGTTTCCTGTACTAACCTGCCACAGGAGGCAAATGAGAGTGAGAGTTTCAAAATCCATCTTGATCACAGTTGCTTATAAAGGCATTTAGGGAATCATTAAAGTTTCTTATTACGTAGGAGGGCCTTACAAATGGGTCTTACAATGCAGGAACCTGATATACAATAATTAATACAGTATGTTTGTCTATGCAGATAAGCTATAGCTACTGGAGAGGAACAAGGTTATCACCAGAGTCGCTTAACTGAAACTTTAGGGGATGTGGTCTACTTTCTCAGACAGCATCTTCAGTACATTTTTTTTGTCTTCTGAAAAGTCCCTGTCATTTCTCAGAAAGGGCCCACTCCCAGCAATGCCCGATGTAGGTGACCATTTTACTTAGCCTAATTTCTAATGATCTGTCCATCTTTTTAGGAAAAAAAAAATTATTAAAAGTTAAGTGACACCTTCTTATAAGTTCTGATTTACTTTCTTTTTAAAAAATTGGACCATAACAGTAGTGCATTTCAATTATGTTCTCTTTCTTTTAATATCAAACTCCCTTTGTCTTTAAGACAATGTAATACACACCTGTAAACTCTCCACATGAAACGAAAAGTAGATTCTTCATATTAACTACCAACAATTACAATTTCAGAGACATATGGTATCCAATCCCTTTGTTTAATTTCTGTCAATTCTGCCCCTTTCACATTTTTTTCTTCCTCATTTCTTATCCCATTTTGTTCTTAATATCTTCCTCAATTATAATCTTAAATGGTTATGTCTTTGCATTATTTTCCTCACTGTCAGCAAAGATTGTATTTGAAACACTTGAATTTAAATTTAAATTTCCTTACATTTTAATTTCACTTAAAAGTTTTATTACAATGTAGATTCAGGTACTCAGCAGT
>JAQZBX010062352.1:0-16893 GCA_029593785.1 Cabassous unicinctus
AAAAAAAAAAAAAAAAATCTTTAAAACATGACCTTTTTTTTATCTTAAAATGCCTTTTTATAAAATATGCCCCTTCTGTGTTTTTGCATTTTGAGGTTCAGATGAGTTTGCTTTCTATAGTCAATCTAGAGCAGTGACTATCAGACTAGTGCTTCTCTTTTATAGAGCATATATATTTTGTAATGCCCCTCTTTTCTGTTTGAAATGAAATTTATAGATGGTATAATGTACCTACCCACACACAGGCTTTCAAAAAAATTTTCCTACTAACTGTAATAAAGATTCATAAAAAGTGCTGTAATAAAATGCATTGTCATGACTGTATTAGGAAACTTAATGAAATAGTTATTGTAGTTTCTGGCTACATATTGGAATCACCTGGAGGACTTAAAAAATATTGATGCCTGTTCACTTTAAAATTAAAACAGACATCATTCACTCCGAGGTATTTACCCAAGAGAATTAAAAAATAAGTTTCCCAAAATGTGCAGAAGGCTTATATTAGCTTTATAGCCCCCAAATGGAAACAACTCAATGTCGTTTAGCAGGAAAAAGGGACAATTTGCAATATATTCACACAAATGGATACAATAGTGTAGTCAGAAACAGTGAACTACTGATAAAAAATGGATGAATCTCAGAAATACTGTGTTTAGTGAAAGAAGCTGTACACAACAGAGTGCATACCATATGATTATATTTATATGAAGATAAAAACTAAGCTACAGTGTTAGAAACATGAAGAATGGTTGTATTTGGGCAGATTGACTAGAAGAGGATATGAAGAAACTTTCTGGGTGATGGAAATGTTCTGTATCAATTTGGGTGTTTGCCACCCCAACAGTATTTTACTTAATATCTGTACATTTCAATGTACATAAATTGTTCCTCAAAAACAATGAAATAAAATAAAACAAAAATACTGATGCTCTGATACTCCATACCAGAGAATATGATTTAATTGGTCTGAAGTGCTGACCTAGTCAGAGATAATTCTCATGTGTAGCCAGAGTTAAGAATTTATGGTAAAAAATGCCTGCCTTTTGTGGAGACTCACCATAAATGCAAATGCTACACATGCAGATTGATACAGGAGTGTTATGCTAGCAACTAAATTACTATTAGAAGAGGCATTGCCATTTGTGACAAGATTTTTTGAAATGGAGAAACAACTCTTGGTAGTTTCATAGAAAACCAAGTTTAATCTTCCCTTAAATTACTGGGTAGTAGCAATCTATTAAAATAATGCAAAAACTTTTCTGTTTAGATGTTCATAGAGTTAGGTTCTAGGCCCAGATAGTTATAAGATTTGTTTATAGCTTCATAACTATAGGGCATTTGAAAGTTGTAATGTGAAGGTAAGTCATACACAGGACATCTACTCTCTTTGGCTCCCTGGCAAGTCAACTCACTGTGACATCTGAAAATGTGCTTACACATTTTCAAAATGACCATTTTGAGGACCTTGTCAAACTGAATTCTCTAAACCTTGCATATATGTTTAATTTCCATAAAAAGGGAGATTTTTAACACCTGATAAACTGCTTAAAACATCTGAATTTCGGGTCTTCAATCCTTACACTGCAATTCTGAAATTCGGAAAGTTCTGAAAACTGAACTTTTTTTCCTAACTCATTTGTTGGCAAAATCTGACCTAACTTCAGCTGATGTGAGGTTTTTTTCGGTGTTTATTTATATCATTTTCCCATTTAGAGTGACTACTTATACATAACATTCCCTGCAGAGATTTTGTGTTTGAATATGGGGTGCTCTCCCATACCCCACTTAGATGAGTTTTGTAATGTTCAATATATATTCCTTATAACCATTCTACTAAATGAAAAATTCTAAATTCTGAAATATATCTACTGGCATGAAGGGTTTGGATAAGAGAATGTGGATCTGTATTACTGATAATTGGTTAGCAGTTAATGTTAGTGAATATAACAGTTTTGGGTGTCCAATCAAGCGTATCCAGAATTATTTCCACTAGGAAACACTACCTTTGTCTTCTGATATCAGAGATGGCTCTCGCTTATATTTTGTCAACTCCCTTATTCTGCAGAATTTACTACTTTTGTATTTAAGTTAGAGAATGTTTGGTTAGAAATTTTGGATAGCTTTGGTGGGGAGGGTACTTTTTGGTTTTGAGAGCAAGTAGCCAGTTGAACTGACATACTATCCCTGTGTTGATACCAGGAGAGTTCATACAGATGAATCACTAATGAGAAGGTTTCCTGGGGTGCCTGGTAAAGTGCCATACCATTTTGGTGCTACAGAAAACTAATAAAGTCATGTAAGGCTTAAATTAGTATCTGAAAGAAATGCTGGTTACAGTAATCGTTAAAGTTTTTGGGTGGTTCATGTGGTTTTATAGCTATGTGGATGGAAGAGGGGTTGTTGCATTGTAAATGTATTATGTATATCAAAAATGATTTGAATGAAGAGAATTAATAGTGATTTTACATTTCACTGCAAAATTTCTATTGCTGCTCTCTTTAGTATGTCGGTGACTTCCCTACTTCTTGATGTACCTCTGTGTCCCAAAATTTATATAAAATGTGTTTGATTAGAACTTCTTGTTTTCTGCATTAATTGCCAAATTAGGCACTTGGAAAATTTTGTTGGGAGACTGGAGAAATTGTCTTAGCTTAATTAATCAGTTATGAGAAAAATGTGAAATGCATCCATATGGCTTAAGAGTTTAAACTGTAGTTTACAGATGTGTGTGTGACCATGTGTAATTTGCATTAAAACCAAATATTAACTCTTAAGCATTTTAAGGGAAGAAACAATTTGTATGTTATGATTTTGTCTAAACTTTCATAACCTTTTAATGTACTCTATTATATTAATTGAAAGTTGTGTGTTAATATTGTGGTATTTATAAATGAAAGTGTTTCATATTCATGTTTTTAGACTTAATATTGAGGATTAGGTGTTTTAAATATTTTTTTTCTATTTATCAATAAACAGGTTTAATTAGATTAATTGTGGGGTTATAGAACAATCATGTGTAAAATACAGGATTCCCTTATACCACCCTATTATTAACACTTTGCAATGGTGTGGTACATTTGTTACAATTGATGAAAGCACATTTTTATAATTGTACTGTTAACTATAGTCTGTGGCTTAGATTAGGGTTCCTTGTTTGTGTTGTAGTCTTTTATTTATTTATTTATTTATTTATTTATTTATTTATAAGAGGTACTGGGGATTGAACCCAAGACCTTGTACATGGGAAGCAGGTACTCAACCACTGAGCTACATCTGCTCCCCAATGAGAGTTGGTTTTTTCTTTTGTTTGTTTTTAGGAGGTACTAGGGATTGAACCTGTGACCTTGTACATGGGAAGCAGGTGCTCAACCACTTGAGCTATGTCTGCTCCCAGTCCTATTTATTTATTTTTAAAATTTTTATTCTGGTAACATATACATAACCTAAAATTTCCCCTTTTACCCACATTCAAATATATAATTCAGTGCTGTTAATTATGTTCACAGTGTTGTGCTGGTCATCACCACCATCTATGACCAAAGTTTTTCCATCATGCCCAATATATTTTTTTAATGTATGTAGAATCTTTAGCTTGACTGCAAACATGTGGAAATGGATGGAACCAATGACAACACACCACAGTGAGTATAACTAACATGACTGGCTTATAAAATGGACTATGGTTGAAAGGGGCAGTTGAAGGATGCAAATGTCAACCAAAAGAAAGCTAGAGAACAGTCCAGGGACTGAACAATACAGTGAACCTAGAGGTAGATGAGGATTCCGGTCAACAGCACAAATAAAAGAATTTATCTCTATGAGCTAGAACAAATGCACATCACCACTACAAGTTGGTAAGAATATGGTGATGCATGGGAAAAATACAACCAGTGCAACCTATGGACCACAGTTAACAGCAATACTGTAATACTTCTGCACCAATGTCAAAGAAGGTGCTATTTCAACACTAAGGGTCAATAATAGGGGTATGGGATTTTTTTCTATTGAAGTAAGGAAAACGTTAAAAGAATTGTCTGAGACGATGACTGCACAACTCTGTGATGAAAGTAAGAGCCACTGAGTATACTTTGGATAGATAGTATAAGGCATGGGACTGTATATAACACAGTGAACCATGGGTTGGAAAATGGACTGTGGTTAACAGTACAAATAAGAGAGTGTTCTCTCATGAACTATAACAAATGTACAGTAATGATACATGGTGTTAATAGGGGGTGTATGGAAAAAACACCAAATGTAGGCCATGGACCACAGTCAGTGGCAATAGTCCGACGATGCTGTTTCACAATCTGTAATGTGTTCCACAACAGTGCAGGGCATTTGTGGAGGGGTGATGCACAGGAATTCTTGACATTATGCATGATTGCCCTGCAAGCCCATAACCTCTCCTGTATATATACATGTGTATGTGTGTGTGTATACACACATACATATATATATATTTTAAACCTATAACTGCTTTATTAAACATTTTTAAAGAAGGATAAAAACAAGTTACATACTGGGAGAACTTATTTGGAAACCAGATATCTGACAAAGGACTTGTATCTCGAATATATAAAAAATCCTAAAAACTCAACATTAAGACAACCCAAACAATTCACTCATAAAACGGACAAATGATACATCAGACATTTTACTGCAGAGACTATAAAGATGGAAAATTAACAAATGTTATCCACTGGGGAAATGCAAGTTAAAATAACCCTGAGTTACATACATACCTATTAGAATGGTTGAAATAAAAAACAGTTACTACACCAAATGCTAAGGAGTCTGCAGAGAAACTGGCTCACTTTCATATTGTAGGCAATGTAAAATGGTATAGCTATTCTGGAAATTGGTTTGGCAGTTTCTTAAAAAACTATATGTAACTACCATAAGAACTAGCACTTGCACTCCTGGGTAATGTATTGAAAAAAAGACCTGTTGAGGTTCAAAAGTGTTTAATTTTGTGGAGGTCCCATTTATCTATTTTTTCTTTTGTTTGTGCTTTGACTGTAAGGTCCAAGAAACCACCATCTACCATAAGAGCTTTAAGATGCTTCCCTACATTTTCTTCTAGTAGTTTTATAGTCCCGGCTTTCATATTCATGTCTTTGATCCATTTTGAGTTGATTCTTGTGTAGGGTCCTCTTTCATTCTTTTGGTTATGGATATCCAAATGGAAGCACCATTTGTTGAAGAGACTGTTTTGTCCCATTAACATGGACTTAGTTTAACATTTGGCTGGTTTGTCAAAAACCAGTTCACCGTAGAGGTGAGGATTTATTTCTGAACTCTCAATTCTATTCCATGATTGATGTGTCTGTCTTTATGCCAATACCATGCTGTCTTGACCACTGTAGCTTTGTAATATGTTTCAAGGTTAGGCAGTGAAATTCCTCCCATGTCATTCCTCTTTTTTAGAATGCTTTTGGCTATTTGGGGTGCACTTTTCCTTCCAAATGAATTTGGTAATTGACTTTTTTTTTAAAGATTTATTTATTTATTTATTTATCCCCCCCTTGCTGCTTGTGCTTGCTGTGTCCACTCACTGCGTGTCTTCTCCGTGTCTGCTTATCTTCCCCTCGCTGTGAGGTCCCGCTGCATCAGCCCCTCGCGCCGCGCGGGCGGGCCTGCCCTCACAAGGAGGCCCCGGGAAGCGAACCTGGGGCCTCACACATGGTAAACGGGGGCTCTATCCACTGAGCCACACCCGCTTCCTGTTGTGAGGGCTTGCTGCATCAGCCCACTAGGCTGCGCGGGCTGGCCTGCCCTCACAAGGAGGCCCCGGGAAGCGAACCCTGGGCCTCCCATATGGTAAACTGGGGCTCTATGGACTGAGCCACTCCCGCTTCCCAGTAATTGACTTTTATATTTCTGTAAAGTAGGATGTTGGAACTTTCATTGGTATTGTATTGTCTATAAATCAGTTTGGGTAGGATTGGCATCTTCACAATATTTAGTCTTCCAGTCCATGAACATGGAATGTCTTTCCATTTGTTTAGGTCTTCATTGATTTCTTTTAACATATAGGTCCTATACTTCCTTGGTTAAATTGTTTCCTAGGTATTTGAATCTTTTTGTTGCTGTTGTAGGTGGAATTTCCCCCCTGATTTCCTCCTCATATTGTTCAGTACTAGTGTACAGAAACATCATTGATTTTTTTTTTCTGCATGTTGGTTTTGTATCCTGAATACTTTGTTGAACTCATTTATTAGTTCGAGTAACTACATTTCAGAATTTTCTAAATATAGGATCCTGTCATCTGCGAATAGTAAGAGCTTTACTATTTTCCTATTTGGATGCCTTTTTTTCCTTGTCTAATTGCTCTAGCTAGAACTAGCACAATGTTGAATAACAGTGGTGACAGTGGGCATCGTTGTCTTGTTCCTGATCTTCGAGGAAAAGCTTTCAACTTTTCCCCATTGAATATGATGTTGACTGTGGGTTTCTCATATATGCCCTTTGTCATATTGAGGAATTTTCTTTCTATTCCTATCTTTTGAAGTGTTTTTATCAAGAAAGGATGCTGGGTTTTGTCAAATGCTTTTTTCTGCATCCTCTTGTGGGAAAAAGTGTCAAGTAATTTGTAGAAAATTTTTAAAACTACCATAGACCTCAACTTACAGATCAGTGGAGTGTCATTATATAAGGGTTAAATTTATAATCAGTAGATATAGAAGGTAGCATGATGGAAAACATCTTACAGTTTCTCAGCAGCAACTAGTATTTTATTCAGGTTCTGGAAAAGGTCACTACTTCTTCCACTGAATATCAAATAAAGTATATTTGGCTTGTGTTCAGTGCCTGTATTGTATGAAAAATAATTCTTCTTTAAATGTTAGAGTAGTAAAGTGAGATTATCAGGCTGTGAGAAGCTTTGTAGAAAAAAAAGTTCAGATTTTTGTCTCACTCATTTTAAGACCCACATTTAATGAGTGAAGAATAAGCATAGGCAGGAATGACCTGCAGTTTTCCTTTTATTTTTAAATGTAATTTAATTTTATTTTTACATCAGATATATAAAGCAAATAAAGTAAATACATGAATGTTGTGATTCCATTTTCTTTTTACAAATCTTTGTTTCAAATAAGAAAGTAAATACAATCATGAATGAGAGGTCTTGCCCCCATTTTATACTAAAAGTAATGCAATATAGTGTTTCCTTATTGGCAGTGTAAGTGAATGGAAATATTACTGAACCTAAAAAAAATTAATGTGAGAATACGCTCTCCAGGATAGCCATGCTCATTCCATCTCCAATAAAACAAGTGAACAAGAAAATCAATGCAAAAACAAAGCACCTGTTAGTATGAATAGTATCTATAAAGTACTTTCAGAGGAACAAGTTCTCTTGATACATGTCAGTAGTAAGGTCAAACTCTTATGTAATAGAAAGGGAGAAAACTAATATTTATTCCATTTGAATTATGCATATTAGGCTTCTGTTAGATGAATATTCTCAGTGCTACTAAAATTTAGGAATGCTCCCCCCCCTTTCATCTAAAGAAGTTGAGGTTGAAGAGGCAACTTTTATTGGGAAAATTGTCAGTGGTCCTTATTCAAACCTAGAGCTGTATTATTTTCAAAGTCACTTTCTTTTGTGTTGAACTGTATTGTTCCTTGAATTTTCAATGATTGATTTGTAGACTTCCAGTTTTCTGGTGATTGCTTGTATTAAAAATACACTGTCAACAATATGAAATATGCACTCTTAACAAGTTGTATAGGCACATCTTTATTCTATGTTACTTGTAACCCTCCCTCCCCCAGCTACATCCCAAACTCATACAAAAACAAGTAAAAAACCTTATGCAAACATAGCTTTCCAGGAGTACTCCTTTGATACTTCAAGTGTCTTAAGCTTTTCAGCTCTATTTGTTCCAAATCAGTGATGTATTTTTTTTTTTAATTAGATTTTGTTGTTTCATCATTTTTATTTTGAGAAGTGCTATATAAGGATTTAAAGCCTGAGTTCTTACATTGAGTGGCTTCACTTTTGTTTCCTTGCCCCAAAGTAATTAGCAACAGAAGAGAACATCTGCATGAAATTATATAATCTAGTGCAGTATGAAAACTGCACTGTTAAATGAAGATATTAATGATTTTTCTTTATTCAACCAGCCTGTGGAAGATATGGTATAAGGTAGAAGAACTGGAATCTAATCTGAACTCTGTTACTTAGTAGTAGTGTAATCTTGGAAAAAGTTAACTGTTGTTTGGGCTTTATTACCTTTTTTGTAAAGTATAGGTGCATCTAGCCACAGGGGAGTCATAAGGATTTAGTATATGAAACTGTCTAGCCAGACAGTGGAGTGAGTTGCTACACAGTATTCATGGGAACACAGGTTGAGGCACAACAGAGATTTTTAGCAAGTGACCACTTTATTACTTACATATCCAAAGGATCCAAAGAGTAGGGGAAGAGATCCCATCATGGCTAGTCCTCTGGGGAGACCAGCTGCTTGAATCAAGGGTGGTGGATAGCAGCTCTATATACTCCGGCTTTGTATCGGAGTTGAATGACACCTGTGTTGCTTGAATGTTGGATTTTTATACACTTGAGGGAGAGGGGTCCCACCTAATGAGCAAAAAAAAAAACCAAAAAAACATTCGTCAATCTACCTTTGTGTCCTGGCACGCAGCTGGGGCTCACTGAGATTTAACCTCTTTCCTAGGCTCCTTGTGGTCTCATGAAATGGAAAGATATTTAACACCTGCATGCAAACAAGCAAAAATGGAAACATACTGAACACCTGCACAACAACAAGAGGAGGAAAAGGAGGGGGGGGATAGGCGAGGGCTGTTGAGTGTCTCTGTGACACTTCCCAGCAATTGGCGTGCATTAGGTGATGAATAGATTTTTGTGGATATCTTCCTTTGCTTTTGACTATTCACATTTACTTATTTTAAGAGATTAAATATAAAATACTAAGTAACTGACATTTTCCCTATGTGTATATAAGTTACACGATTGGCTAAATAATAATCAGGATTGATTTTATTTCTACACTAATAGAGTGATCTACCTGAAATTTACAATGGAATGCCACTATTTTGCTTTTTTTAAATTTTTTTAACTCCTTTGCTTTAACAGTTTTTAAAAACTCTGGCTTACTGGGCAAAATCCACATTAATCAGCATGGCATTCACAGCTTTGAAGTTATGGCCTTTGGTTGACAATTAATTATAAACTCATCCTTACATACTTAAAAATTCAATCCCCACACTCCTAATTTTATCTGTTAGCAATGGCAATTACTTTTTCCCTGTATGTACAGAGGTGTTTCACACTTAGGTTCATATATACTATTTTGTCCTTTTGTTTTCTCTTCATACAAATCTGTATGGCCTCTTTTGTTCCAAACATGTACCTTTCTATCATACTGGGGCTCCTTTACATAGTATATTGCTTTTTTCTTCCAGCTTTCAGGAGCCACCTTTTCCTTGACATTTGAAGGTTTGACTACACTGTGTATAGTTTATCTTCTTTGCTGTTCATTGCGCTTCTGGAATGTGTATATTTATGTCTTTGGTTAAATTTGGTAAGTTCTCTACCATTATTTCTTTTACCATTCCTTCTACCCATTTTCTGTTCTCCTTTTAGGACTGCCATAATGCAGATACTCGTATACTTGATGGTGTCCCACAGATCTCTTGGGCTCCTTTCATTTTTTTCCCCCATTTTCTTTTTCTTTTGCATCTCAGCTTGCATCATTTCATTTTTTTCATTTTTAAGTTCACTTATTCTTTATTCTGCCTGCTCCCATCTGCTGTTGAAATTCTGTAAGGAATTTTTCATTTCAATTATTGTGGCTTTTAACTCCAATATTTCTGTTTGGTTCCTTTTTAAAATTTCTGCTTCTTTGAGAATATCATTGTTTTTTCCCTTGTTTTCATCATATCTTTCAGTTCTTTCTCTGTGTTTTCCTTTATCTTTTGGGGCATAGAAAGTTTTTGTATATCCAAATCTGATCTTCTTCATTGAAGGTTTCTGGATTTTTATCTTGTTCCTTTGAATAGCCTATCATTTTCTGTGTCTTGTTTGTCTCCTAATCTTATTAAAGCTGGCTTCTGCCCCTTCTTCCTCCATGTAAATGAAAACTTGTGAGTTACAACATTATCATTCTGAGTATGCAAAAGAAGGATTGGAAGCACAACATTTTTATTCTGAGTGTCTGCTGGCCTGAGTGGGGGTCAGGGGAGGGGTGTTGTCTGTTGTCTTCAGATATTTGGCCTTGGGCAATTGACTCCTCTTGTAGCCTTGTCAGGCACAGGGAAAGGTGGGCAAGCAGGAGTTCTACACAGAACTGACTTTTTTGTCCTTATTGTCCCAGTACTTTCCAATGGCACCTTCCCCCCCTTCAGGTCCCTGTTTTAATGTTCTACAATACGAATATTCTAATTGTACTGTTAACTATAGTCCATAGCTTACATTAGGGTGTATTTTTTTGTGCCTTCATTTAAGTATTGTTTTTCCTAATTGCAAAAATACCTGTTTATCACAGGTTGAGTTCTCTAGGAAGGAAGCCCTGAGACAGAGTTTAGTACACAAGGTGTTTATTAGGGTTTGCCTTGGGACTAACACTTGTGAAAGGAAGGGGAAGAAGCAGGGTTGAGCCGAGATTGGGTTGTGATGTAGGACCACTGAAGCTCAAATGTCCTCTCAGAGTTAATCCCCTATTGGGTTAAAATGGCTGAGTGTTTTATTACTTACCTTGAATATGGGCCACCTCGGACTAGAGAACTTTCTGCATTTGATGTAATTCCTGAAGGCCTGAGAGCTGAAGGCTTCTGCCTATAAGTACTATTAGTAGCTGGAGCCACCAAACCTTGTTTGTATGGGGCTGTGGGTAGCTAAAATACCCTTTCCCAAGGATGGATTATACTCTGGTAAATTAGTTTCCCTTGGAGAGTGGCCCTTTTTATGGAGAACGTTCTGGGAGATTTCAGAATGGTTACTTTGTCCTTTTTCTGCCTAAAACAGATGGTGATTTTTAAAAAATTTTCACAGTGAGGACTTGGCTTCTCATTCGCAAGCTGGTCTACCCTCATCTTCCAGTAAAATTAATTTTTGTGTTCCTACCAGTTTATGAATCTAGCACATTAGCTCTACCAAAGCTTATCTTAGGTGTTATTCTCTGGAAGCAGTTGTAGGTTAACAGAAAAATCATGTAAAAACTCTCCAGATTTCAGGGTGACGTTTGCCCTGTGACCTCAATTCTCTGATAAGTCTAAGAAAAGTAGTTGATTGTCAGTTTTTTCATATTTCTCCTTGTTTTGTGGTCAGAGTTGCAATTTCCAAGCACCTTACCAATGTCAGAACTGAAACAGGAAGTTTAAAGTGGTTTGTTTTTTTTTAAGCACTTAAAAGGTTTTCTTTCATTTGGTGTGTAGGATGAAATATATGGTGGAGGTTAGGTTAGAATTTAGAATACTTTGTGTTATATGATAAATATATCTCTGTAATAGGGAAGAAATCCAAAATAAAAAATTCTGAAATTAGTACTAGAACTGGTACTGGTACTTCCCTAACCAGGCAATTTTTCTAAAAGTAGTGAATGTGATGGTAAAGCATTCATATGAGACCTGAATTGAATGAAGTCACTCTTTTATCTTGTCCTTGATTTCTTTGTTCTGTTGCCAATGTGTGTCTGGATTAGGTAGAATTTACCTGCCCTCCCACCCCCCAAACTACACGAGTTTTTTTGTTTTGTTTTGTTTTATTTTTAGTAGAGAAGTTATAGGTTACATATAGAAGTTATATGTACATACCCGAAGTACAGACTTCCCATATACTACCCTATTAGTAACCCCTTGCATTAGTGTGATATGTTTGTCACAATTCATGAAAGAATGTTTTAATAATTGTACTATTAACTATAATCCACTGTTTATAATAGAATTCATCATTTGTGTTTTACAGTCCTATGTTTTTAAAATTTTATTCTGGTAAAATATACATAACCTAAAATTTCCCATTTTAACTACATTCAAATATATAATTCAGTGCTGTTAATTACTTTCATAATGTTGTCCTACCATCACTGCAATCCGCTATCAGAACTTTACAATCAACCCAAATAGAAACGCTGCAATTTAAGCATTAACTCCCCACGCCTTACCCCAATTCCCCAGCCCCTGGTGACCTATATTCTAGATTCTAACTCTAGAGTTTGCTTATTCTAATTATTTCATATCAGTAATATTATATAGTATTTGTCCTTTTGTGTCTGACTTATTTCACTCAGCACAATGCCTTCAAGGTTCATCCATGTTGTCGTCCTATGTATCACAACTTCATTCCTTTTTTTGCAGCTGAGTAATGTTCCATGGATGTGTAGACCACACTTTGTTTATTCATTCATCTGTTGATGGATTCATGAGTTGTTTTCACCTTTTGGCTATTTTGAAGAAGGATGCTATGAACATGGGTGTACAATATCTGTTTAAGTCTCTTTTCAGTTCTTTTGGATATATACCTAAAAGTAAGATTGCTAAGTCATATGGTAATTCTATGTTTAACTTTCTGAAAAACTGAATAAGTAAACAGAAATTTCTCTCTTTTTAAAAAAAATTAAAAACATTTAATATTGAGGTTATTGTAGAGTTACATGCAGTTGCAAGAAATAATACTGACACATTCCCTGTACCCCTACCCAGTTTTTCCCAATGCTAACATCTTGCATAACCATAGAACAATATCACAACCAGGATATTGACATTGATATAAACAAGATACAGAACAATTCAAGATATCCATGCCACAAGGATCCCTCATGTTGTACTTTTATAGCCACGCCTACTTCCTTCCCATTCCTACCCCATCTTTTTTTTTTTTCCTTAACTTTATTTGTACATTTAATAATCGAAAATATAAACAATTAAAAACTAAAAAGTAAACACAGATGAATAAATATATACATTTCTCCATTAAATGTAATGGATACCTATAAAAATTTTTGTTTGTGTGTGTGTGTATCAAACAATATGTTACACAATAGATTTAGTTCATAGTAATGCATTCATACAGTATTTATCCTTTTGTGTCTGGCTTGCTTCACTCAGCATAATGTCCTCCAGATTCATCTATGTTGCCATATGCTTTACAACTTCATTTCTTCTTACAGCTGCATAATATTCCATCGTGTGAATAGACCACAGTTTGTTTATCCATTTGTCTGTTGATTCCTACCCCATCTTTAACCTCTGGCAACCAACTAATCTGTTCCCCTTTTCTTTAATTTTGTTATTTTGACAGTATGTAACCTTTTGAGATAGACTTTTTTCATTCAACATAATTCTCTGGAGATTCATCCATGTTTTTATTTATTTCAATAGTTTTTTCCTCTTATTATTGAATAGTGGTCCATGGTATGGTTGTTTAGCCATTCACCCATTGAAGTTCATTTGGTTGTTTCCAGTTTTGGGGCTATTGTAAATATAGACTCATCTCCCCCAGAGCCCTTTACTTATAGTCTAAGGATAAGAAAACGCTATGATTCCGTTTCTCTCCCTTAGCCCCTGAGACATTGCCTACATTCCAAGGTACTCCCTTCCCTTCCCCAGAGAGTATTTATTTACATTCTGGAGCAAAGGTTTCTCTCCTTCTCACTCTCTGAAGCCGGGAGAAGAGGTAGATCTGCCATCTGCCTTACATAACCTTCAAGTCTAATGATTTTGGGATTCCTCTCTGTGATGTAAAGCCCCCTGTACATACTGGTATACCTAGGCTTCATTGTGTCATCCTTTGGGGAACTGGGGAATAGGAGCTGCCAGTATTAATATGATCTGTGAGTAAATAAGTCTTCTTTGATCCAGAGGTGCTGTGTTTCCAGTCAGGATGGATGAATGGATAGATTTTTTTTTTTTTTTTTAATCTTAATACTTTCTCTGAATAGATAAATTCATCAACAGAATGAACTTAGGCCACATGCGCTAACTCTGTATAATCATTGCTTGCATATAGCAGGTGCCTAATTAATGTAAAATGAATTAATTATGCTCTTAAAAGGTTTTCTACGGGGGAGTAGATTTGGCTCAAGCGGTTGAGTGCCTGCTTCCCACATGGGAGGTCCGGGGTTTGGTTCCCAGTGCCTCCTAAAAACAGAAACAAACAGCAAACAAACAAAAATACCAACTCAGGGGAGCTAATGTGGCTCAGTGGTTGATGCTGGCTTCCCGCTTAAAGGATCTCGGGTTCAATTCCCGGCCCTGGTACTTCAAAAAAGAAAAAAGAAAAGGTTTCTACATTTCTACAGTGCTGATCCTCAGGCTTGGTTTAGTTTGACCATTTTCTTTATGTACTCTTGCCCTTTGAGAAAAGGGAGGCCCTACAGGGAAGGGAAAAAAAAAAACCAAAACCCCACAACCCTACAGTCAAAACCATGATTATTACTCGTGCCGTTACAATTGGGTCTTTCCTTTTTCTGTTATATATGGTATTTATTTCAAGTTGTGATACTCTCTCCCTACTTCAGCAAGAGGTATGTATTTAGCCTTATACAGCCTAGAGAAAGTTAGAGGCCAGCAAGCATGACAGCCATTAATTTATCCCCATTTACCATTAATCCCATATTTTCATACATCCTTGTTTTTCCTATCCTTTTTTTTTTTTTTCCCCCATGTAGCTACAGATATTTTTATTTTCATTCTTATATTAACCCCTCCACTTGAATTCTTGATTGCCTTCTTTCCTACCATTTCCATCAGGTTGCTTAATCATTACCCATCTTTTTTATGTCTTCTGCTAGTTACCCATTTTCAGTCTGTATTTTCTCATTGGCTCACCTCAAAGTTTTCCCAAAGTTGAAAACATTCATAATTGCCTTGATTAAGTAAATCTCCTGACTCCTCAGGCACTGTCCTGAGTCCTTTCCTTCACCATCAAACATCTTGAATGTATCACATGCATTTTTTATTTCTACTTTCTTGTGTCCTCAGTTGACAACTCCTCTTACTAAACTAAAACTGTTCTTTCTAAGATTACTGATACTTTGGCAGAAGAGAAAGATGGCATGTTAAAGCACACTTGGTGTCTTTGAGCTCCCCTTGGCACTTTACTCATTTCATTGTTCAAACAAAGTCACATGACCATACCTAACTTTAAGTGGTGGAGGAGCATGCATCCTGATTTTTATCCTATAAATATTATATAAATACAATATTACCTATATTAATATTATAATATTGCCTATAATATAAATATAATATTACCATTTTATATTATTTTCTAATGTAGAGGCATTGGTAGGAGAGACTAGTTAAAAATATGTGCAGAGATAGAGGTATGCACAGGGTGCTGTGGGAGCACAGAGTAGAAAAACTTAATTCCAGATTGCTGGTTCAGAAAGGCTTCTGGTGGACTTACTGCCTTAGTTGTGTCTTTAAGGAAGATTAATAAAAAATAGAGAACGAATGAAAGGTGGGATTGGCAATCCAGGCTACATGAAAGCAGTGTAAACTGAATTTGTTTATTGGTCATTTAGAAGGTAATTTCTTAGTGTAGTGAGGATGATAGAGAGAAGGGGATTGAAGATTGAGAAGGGGCGAAACTACAAAGTGGGAAAAACTACAGACAGTGAGTTGAGTTTTTTCCTTTCAAGAAAACTGGCTTAATCGGGAAGGAAAAAAGATATGGTATTTGCCTTAAGGGGAATGCACGGTCAAGAGATTATTATTTTTTAATGGCTTGTGGGAAATGTGATTGTATAATCAGAGAAAACTGTCAACAGAAGCAACATGACTCAGACTAGGACTTGAAAGCAATTTTCAGGATAATGTGTCAGGGATTGGCTATTTCAGGATAGTAGCAGAAACTCTAAAGAAACCACGTGGAGGTTCTAGAACTGATACTCTTAAATAAAAGTGATCATATAGACTCCATAGCAGATCTACAGTAGGAAATAAAAACTGCCCGAATTCAAGACTAACTATAAAGCTACAGCAATCAAGATAGTGTGGTATTGGTGAAAGAAGAGACAAATAGATTAGTGGAACATAATAAAGAGGCCAGAAATAGACCCACACAAATACAGTCAACTGAATTTTTACAAAGGAGCAATGGCAGTTCAATGGAGAAAGATTTGTCTTTTTCAGCAAATGTGATGGAACAACTGGAATCCACACCAAAAGAAATGAATCTAGTTTACTATTTTTTAGGCTTGTAAAAATAGTAATAAAAAACTGTGGTTTGTTACAAAAGTTTAACAGTGCTGAGATTGAAGAAACTCTCAGCTTTCTCCTGGATTAGAATTAGGCTAATAGAAGTCATATATTTGATGTTGATCTATCAGTTTTGAACTTTTCTCTTTCCTCAAACATCTTTCCTTGTTTCTTGCTCTGTATTTTGTTATTTTACTCTTACCTTCCCATTATTCTTTTTTGTATTACCCTTTTCAGTATTTACTATTCATGTAGTTATCGGTCATGGGTTAATAATGTCCATAAAATATCTCATAGCTAAGAACAAATATACCAGATAGAGACTAGCAAACACTGTGTGATAGCTATGATTAAAATAAAATGACCTTGGGAAGCGGGTGTGGCTCAGTGGATAGAGCCCCCGTTTACCATATGGGAGGCCCCGGTTCGCGTCCTGAGGCCTCCTTGTGAGGGCACGCCGGCCTGAGCGGTGCGGTGGGCTGATGCAGCAACCTCACAGCAGGAAGCGGGTGTGGCGCAATGGATAGCGCACCCATTTACCATATGAGAGGCCCCGGGTTCGCTTCCCGGGGCCTCCTTGTGAGGGCAGGCCGGCGCCGTGGGCTGATGCGGCAGGACCTCACAGCAAGGGGGAGATAAGCAGACACAGAGAAGACACGCAGCGAATGGACACAGCAACACAAGCAGCAAGGGGGGGATAAATAAATAAAATAAATAAATCTT
>JAQZBX010062353.1:0-16942 GCA_029593785.1 Cabassous unicinctus
ACAATGCTAGCTGTATGTTTTTCATATATGCACTTTACCATATTGAGAAAGCTTCCTTCTATTCCTAACTTTTGGAGTGTTTTTATCAAGAAAGGTTGCTGTATTTTGTCAATGCTTTTTCTGCATCAATTGAGAGGATCATGTGATTTTTCTTCAATTTATCAATGTGGTTTATTATACTAACTTATTTTCTTGTGCTGAACCACCCTTGCATACATACCTAGGATAAAACCCGATTTGCAAATATTTTATTGAATATTTTTGCATCTATCTACATTAGGAGAGATATTGGTCTGTAATTTTCTTTTTTTTGTAGTATCTTTATCTGGTTTTGGTATTAGGTGAAGTTGGCTTCATAGAATGAGTTTGGTAGTGTTTTTTCCTGTTCAATTTTTTGGAAGAGCTTGAGCAAGATTAATATTAGATTGTCTTTGAATGATTGGTAAAATTCACCTGTGAAGCCGTCTGGTCCTGGGCTTTTCATCTTTGGGAGTTTTTTTTTTTCTATCTGGTTATGTCATCGTCTTTTTTTTGGTGCAGCGCTTTGCTGCGCGGGGGCCTTTGTCTCTCCAAACCATGTGGGGGCCTGCGCCTTTGGGAGGTTTTTGATGACTGTTTCAATCTCTTTACTTGTGGTTGGTTTGTTGAGGTCTTCTATTTTCCTAGGGTCAGTGTAGATGGTTCGTGTGGTTCTAGGAATTTGTCCATCTATTCTACGTTGTCTAGTTTTTTGGCATACAGTTGTTCATAGTATCCTCATATGATCTTTCTTATTTCTGCAGGGTTAGTGGTAATGTCCCCTGTCTCATTTCTGATTTTATTTATTTGCATCTTCTCTCTTATTTTCTTTGTCAGTCTAGCTAAGGGTTTATCGACTTTGTTGATCTCAAAGAACCAACTTTTGGTTTTGGCCATTCTATTTTGTTGTTGTTGTTCTCAATTTCTTTTATTTCTGCTCTGATCTTTACTATGTCTTTCCTTTGGCTTGGTTTGGGATTAGTTTACAGTATTTTTTCAAGTTCCTCCAAGTGTGCAGTTATATCTTCAATTTTAGCTCTTCTTTTTTAATGTAAACATTGAGGTTTATAAATTTCTCTCTCAGCACTGCCTTTGCGGCGTCCCATAGGTTTTTTTTTTTTTTAAATATATATATATAGATTTATTTATTATTTGACCTTTGGCTTTCTGTTGTCATATCTTACTATTATCTGTCTTTTTACCCTTTAATTTACCCTTCTTATTAATCTTCATTTCTACACTCTTTTCCAAGTCTCTCACCCTTGTTTTTTCCTTTCAGGCTGCAGCACTCCTTTTAGTATCGCTTGTAATTCTGGTCTTTTGGTAACATATTCTATCCATTTTTGTTTGTCTCTGAAGACTTTGAACTCACCCTCATTTCTGAAGGACAGTTTTGTTGGATACAGAATTCTTGGCTGGCAGTTTTTCTCTTTCTCTTTAATTACATTATACCACTTTCTTCTCTCCTCCATTGTTTCTGATGAGAGGTAGGCACTTAATCTCTTTTTATTTTTATTTATTTTTATTTACTTTATTTTTCTTTATCTATCCTCCCCTTCCCCCAGAAGGTTCTCTCGTCTGTCTGCTCACTTTCTCCAGGAGGCACTGGGAAGTGAATCCAAGACTTCCACATGAGAGGGGAGAGCCCAACGAACTGAGCCACACCTGCTCCCAGTGGGCTGCAGTGCCTGCTGGCTTATGGCCTCTGCTTGTTGTGGCGGGGGCGGAGTCTAGCTCTGTTGTGATGGGACGTGGCGTCTAGCTCTGTTGTGGCGGCATCTAGCTCTGTTGCAGCAGCATCTAGCTCTGCTTTGTCAGGAAGCAGTACCTGCTCATCTTCTTTTAGGAGGCACTGGGACCTGAACCCGGGATATCCCATGTGGTAGACGGGTGCCCAAGTGGTTGAGCCACATCTCCTTCCCTAGGCACTTAATCTTATTGAGGTTCCATTGTATGTGATGCTTTCTTTTCCTCTTGCTGGTTTCAGAATCCTGTCTTTGTCTCTGATATTTGTCATTCTGAATTGTAGTTATCTCAGGGAGGTCTATTGGGATTTATTCTGTTTGGCGTGTGTTGTCCTTCTTGGATGTTGATATTTATGTCTTTCATTCATTATTTGTTCAAATATTCTTTCTGCCCCTTTTCCATTCTTTTCTCCTTCTGGGACACCGATAATATGTATGTTTGTGTGTTTCACATTGTCATTCAATTCCCTGAGATCCTGTTCCATTTTTTCCATTATTTTCTCTTTCTGTTCTGTCTTTTCCAGTTCTGATGTTCTGTCTTTGAAATCACTAATTCTGTCTTTGAGCAATTAAAATCTGCTCTTATGTGCCTCTAATGTATTTTTAATCTCATCCATCATGTCTTTCATTTCCATAAGGTCTGTTACTTTTCTTTGCAGGCTTTCAAATTGTTCTTTATTCTCACTCAGTGTCTTCCTCTCTTTAGTCATATTTTCTTTCAATTCTTTGAATTGATTTAGGAGATTTGTGTGATTATCATTGATTAATTGCCTTAAATCCTGTATCTCATTTAGATATTTGTTTTTTTTTCCCTTTGTCAGGGCTATCTCTTCCTTTTTCTTAGTATGGCTTGTGATTTTTTGTTGATGTCTAGGCATCTGAATATGTTGGTGAATTTACTCTGATGGCCAATTTCTCTTTCTTGCCTATTTTTTTTTCACAGCTCCTCCTTGATATTTGGTTGAATTCATTTAAGTCTTTAAAATTTCCCAGCTAAAGTTATCAAAATCAGGCCAGGGATTCACTAATGGGGTACAGATTTTCTCCCAGGAGTTGGCGTTAAGAGAGACTTAAAAGCAGTTTTTCTCTATGCAATTTCCTGCCTGGCCAGCAGATGGTACTTGTTGGCACACAATTTCCAATTCCCTGTGTTTTTGTCTGGTTGGAGCTGAGATTCAAAGCAGGCTCTGCTGGCCAAAATCAGAATAGAAGCCCCCTGATTCCCCTCCCTTTTCCCTTGTAACAGCTGCCAGGGAGGAAGATTTCTGTCCCCCTTCTCAGTTGGCTGCAGTGAGCCAGGGATTTTATCTGGCTTAATATCTTGGGGATGGGGGATGGGAGCCATTCCTGGCCACAACGGGGATTTGGTAACTCATGTTTGTTGTTTCAGGTTCTTCGTCTCTCTGTCCCTCACCCTCCTGGTAGTTGTGTAGCACTGTCCTGGTCTGCTGGCCCCCAAAGCAAGTCCCTTGGACACCTTTTGGCCCTTTCTCCCTTGTTTTTGTGAGAGAGTTGAGCCCTGCCTGCCTGCCCCAACGCCATCTTCCCAAAACTCCTGTCATTCATCTTTAAGAGGCTAGGGATCATGGATTATGAACTCTTGATCTTCATTTTCTAGTTGAGTGATCTCATCTATGCTCATGGCTGCAACGTTTGAATCTAAAGTCTACCTCTCCCACCAGACCTTTTTCTGAGGCCCAAATAATTATACTCAACCTTTGGATGTCTCACTGAATCCTTGAACCCAATACTTCTAAAACTCAATTGACCATTCTCCTCCATCTAAAGAACATCCTTTCTTGGCTATTCCCTAATTTAACACCAGTCACCCAAACTAAGAAGCTAGGAGGTCCACACTCTTTCCTTTTATCTCCCATTCAATGGTTGACAAAGTCCAATAGATACTATCTCATTATAATTTCTAATCTCCTCCCTTTTCCTTAAAGGGAAGTGGAGACTGCTTATCCTTAGATCAAGTCCTCATTAAATGTCTCCTCTATTTCCTCCTGTACTATTAAAAATTTTCAGTTGAGCTCTGAATTACCTCAATCCAATCCAACTGCCACACTGACAAGAGTATTCTTTCTAAAAGATGAAAATGATCTTGCTTGGTAATAGAGGAGTAGCTTGTATTATCCCAACTCTCACACAGATGACAATTATAAACTTTGGACAATATACAAAAACAAGTGGCTAAAGGCATTGAAACAGGCAGGAAATAGAAGGGATTCCAACCTTGGAAGAAAGAAACCATACCAGATAAGATGCATGTATATATGGCTTCTTCCATGAGGATAATCTTTGAGATGCAGGGTTGCTTGAGCTAAAGCACAAAGCCCCAGTCTTATTGGGTTGAGGTTTCAAAGCATGAAGTTTGGAGCTGCCAGAGCACCTTGAAATTGAGAAGGTATATGTAGAAAGGAGTAAGCCACAAATGGGGGAGCCACATTTGCTTATAAACATCTTAAATCTTGTCTGACTCTAAATCTTGTTTGTGTGGGAAAACTCTAGGGAACCCAGTGGAAATCAACAGCTGGAAGCCTGAAAACATTGAGTAGATATCTCAGTTACTGTCAACTAATTGTGTGACAGAGTTCAGAGTTTTATTCCCACCATGTTAGGTTAGAGGAGCCATGTATGCTTTGCATGAAACCCCATAAAGACCAAGCCTTAGAAGTAAAAAATATATCCCAACATTAAGAAATTTGCTTTGGAATGGGGGAAGAATTGAAACAGAGAGGGCCTAACAAAGTTTAAAACTAAGCTTCCACAAGTTCAAGGTCATTAGGGAGCAATCAATCTACTAGGAGAAAAACAAATAGTCTTCAGAGGAAGGTAACAGAATCCTGAGTCTTCTACTTCACCAAGAAGTACTTTTAACCTAAGTCTATATTTAAAGTAAGTTCTTGTACACAACATATAGTTGAGTCTTGTTTTTGTATTCACACTGACAATGTCTATCCTTTTATTCATGTATTTAGACCATTCACATTTAGTAATTATTGATATAGTTGGATTAATATCTGTTACATTAGGTTTTTATAAGTTGCTTTTGTTCTTTGACTCTTTTTTCCCTGTATTTTTATGCCTCCTTTGATCTTAATTGAGCATTTTAAATATTTGCATTTGATCTCTTCTCTCAGCTTATCAATTATACTTTTAAAAAATTGTTTTTAGTGGTTGCCCTATGTTTACAGTATACATTTTAAATTTGCCCATCTTCAAATAACACTATACTTCCTCTTGTATAGTGCAGTTACCTTATGACAGTATTCCCAATTACTCCCTGCTTTCACTTGTGACCTTGTAGTCATTCATTTCATTCATCTGTATGCTAAAATCAGCCAATATATTGTTACTATTATTACTTTAAAAATATCTTTTAGATCACTTCAGAATGAGAAAAATGAAGATTTATTTAGTCTTCATTATTTTTCTCTGATGCTCTTTTATTCTTAATGTAGATCCAAGTTTCTGACCTATACTGTTTTCCCTTTGCCTGAAGAACTTCTTTCACCTTTCCTGCAGGACAGGTCTGCTGGAAATAAATCCCTCAGTTTTTGTTTGTCTGAGAAAGTCTATCTCTACTACCTTTTTGAAAGATAATTTCACTTGATATAGAATTCTAGCCTGGTGATTTTTTTCACTCCACTTCTTTTGCTTGCATTGTTTCTGATAAAAGATCTGTAATTCTTACCCTTTTCCCTCTAGAGGTAAGGTGACAAAGATTTTCTTTTTGTCTTTGATTTTCTTCAGTTTGAATGTGATAGGCATAGTTGTGATTTTTTGGGGAGGGGGGTATTTTTCCTGCTTTGTGTTCTCTCAGCTTCTCAGTTCTGTGATTTGGTGTCTGTCATTAATTTTGGAAAGTTCTTGACTATTATTACCTCAAATATTTCTTCTGCTTTGCTCTCTCTTTCCCCTTTGGTATTCCAATTATGCCTATGTTACACCTTTTGAAAATTTCTCATAGTTTTTGGATGTTGTGTTCTTTTTTCATTGCCTTTCAATTTGGGAAGTTTCTACTGATCTATCTTAAGCGCACTGATTCTTTCCTCAGCTGTGTCCAGTCTACTGATGAGCTCATTGAAAACATTTTTCAGTTCTGTTGCAGTGGTTTCAATTTTTAGCATTTTACTTTGATACTTTCTTAGAGTTTTCATCTGCTTACATTACTCATCTGTTTTTGCATGTAACCTACTTTTTCCATTGCAGTCTTTAGCCTATTCATCATAGTTATTTTAAATTCCCTGTCTGATAGTTCCAACATCTGTGTCAAATCTGAGTCTGGTTTTGTTGATTGCTTTGTCTCTTCAGACTGTTTTTTTCTTGTGTTTTGACATGCCTTGTAATATTTTGTTGAAAGCCAGATATGTTGTATTAGGTAATAGGAACTGAGGCCTTTAGTGTGAGGATTTATGTTAATCTGGCTAGGAGTTGAGCTGTGTTTAATCTTTACTGTAACAAAAGGAGCCAGAGACTTCATATTCTTCTAATGTCTTTGTTTTGGCCTCTCCTTTTGACTTTGGGATTCCCTAAATACTCCTCATAAAAGTGTTTGTGTTTTGCAGCTTTTTCAGCTGTAATATACTATTATTATATTGGAGCCCTGTTGGTATGGTGGTACGACTAAAATTCTGTGTTTTCATGGACCTGTGTCTTGGGTCTGTGGCCTTTACAAGGGTTTCTGTAGTCCTATAGCCTTGTCTCTCCCATACCTCCTAGGGTCCCTGCCCTGGCCACCCATTCCTAATCTTTTTCCTTGAAGCCCTAATCCCTGCTTCCTATGTCTTTTGATCCCCTTAGGTGGGACTGGAAGGCTAGAGGGGGCTGGAATGGGAAGAATTCTTTCCCAGCTGGTGAAAAGCTCTGGTAAAGCCTTTCCTTTGGAGGATAGGCCTTCGTTAAGGAGAAGGGTTTGGGTATATTTCACAATGATTTCTCTTTTCCTTCTCCTACCAGAGCCATTAGGGATATTTTCATGGCATTTTAACCATGAGACCCTACCTCATGGAATTCTGGAGGTAAAACCCATGGAAGTTTGGGGGCCTCTAAGGCTATGGCCCCCAGGAGATGATCAGTCTCGTACTAGTCCACATTTATTCTCATACAATTTTAATTATGAATGTGAAATTAAGTACTCTCTAAGTGAAAGATACATATTATATTTCCTAGAGTACCCTCTGGAAAAAATAACACAATGAAGTAGAGCTATAAGCCAATAGAGGAATTAAAATAGAATATTAAAAATATCAGATTAACCTGAAAGGAGGAAGAAAGGAACAAAAAATAGAAAAAAAAGTCACAAAAATAATAGTAGTCCTAAACCCAACCATATCAATAAATACTTTAAAAGTAAATATACTAACCATTAATTTGAAAGCAGAGATTTCCAGATTGTATAAATAAATAAAACCCAATTATATTCTCTCTACAGAAACTTTAGATAAAAAGTTACAAATGGGTTGAAAGTAAAAGGATATAACATTTAAATAATGAGGTAAAAGAGCTGGTGTCTATCTGTATTAATATAAGACAAAGTAGACTTCAAAACAAGGAATATTATAACAGATAGAGAGATTTCCTAAAGATAAAAGGGTAAATTAGGAAGCTATAAGAGTCATAAATGTGTATACATCTAATAATAAAGCTTAAAAATACATGCAGCTGACAGAATGAAAAGAAATAGAGAAACACAACAATAGCTGGATACTTTAAAATCTCTCCCTCAAAAATTGAGTTTTTAAAAAGTAGACCAGAAAAAGAATAATATAAAAAATTGACCAACACCATCAACCTCTTATAGAATACTAGCCCAACAACTAGAGAATACACAGTATTTCTAAAAGCACATGGAATGTTTAATGTTTATCAAAATGGATCATATTCTGGGCCATGAAACAAGTCTCAGTACATTTCAAAGGACTGAAACCTTACAGAGTATGTTTTCAGACCTCAGCTGAATCAAAATAGAAATCAGTAACAAGAAAATGTGTAGAAGAGTCCCAACTTCCTGGAAATTAAGTAGTGTACTTCTATAGAGGCCGTAAGTCAAAGAAGAAATTACAAGGAAAATTAGAAAATGTTTCAAACCAAATGATAAAGAAAACACAGTATATAAAAATTTATGGTATGCATCTTTATCAGTGCTTAGAGGGAAATTTATAACTTTAAATGCGTAATCAGGGAAGAAAAAATGTTGAAAACCAGCCATCTCGGTTTCCACCTTATGTTAGAAAAAGAAGAGTAATTTGAACCCAAAGTTAGTAGAAAGGAAGAAATACTAATGAAAAGAACAAATAGAAAATAGAAAAAAGTAGACAAAATTATCAGATACTATATTTTATTCTCAGAATGAAACTTAGAGAAGATTAATAAAATTGATAAAGTATTAGCAAGACTGATAATGAAAAATAGAGAATACACAATTTACTAATGTCAGGAATGAAAGAGGAAGCATCACTATAGATCCTATAGAGATTACAAGAATATGAAGGTCTACTACGACCAAGAATAACTTTATGCCAGTAAGTTTGATAGCTGAGATATAATGGACAAATTCCTTGAAAAAACAATGTACTAAAACTAGAACGAGAAGAAATAGAAAATCTGAATAACCTTATATACATTAAAGAGATTGAATTCATAATAAAATTCCTTCTCACAGAGAAAACTCCAGACACAGCTGATTTTACTGGTGAATTCTATCAAATATTTAAGGAAGAAATTATGTCAATCTTACTAAAACTCTTTCAGAACATAGAAGAGGAAAGAATGTTTTCCAATCCTTTTTTGAGGCCAGTATAACCCTTATACCAAAACCTGACAAAGAAAATACAAACAAAACAAAACAAACCCAAATAAACAATTATTCCTTTTGCATGTGGATGCAAATATACTTAACAAAATATTAGCAAGTTAAATACAATAATATATGAAAAGGATGCTGCATCATGACCAAACGGGGTTTATCCCATGAATGCAGGGTGGTTACATCATTTAAAAACAAATCAAAGTGCCTTACCATAGTTCCCTAGCCTGGGAACAGTTCACATGTCCACCCACAGGAGAAGAACAAATTGTGATCTGTTCTTACAATGGAATGCTCCTCAGCGTTAACAAATGAATGACTCTCAAAAGCCATGTTGACTGAAAGAAGCCAGACATCAATGTTTCATTTCATTTATGTGAGTTTTAAGGACAGGAGAAAGTAATCTATGGTGATAGAAATCAGAAGAGTGGTTGCCTGAGGATGTTGGAGATTGACTGGAAGGCAGAACAACAACAACATTAACAAAAATTTTTCATAACTCATTGAATTGTGCACCGAAGATGTGTGTATTTTGCTGTATGTAAATTTTACCTCAATGTTAAAAACCGGTGCTTTCCTTCCCCTGTGTAGCCTGAACTCCTTAGTCTGGCATAGCCAGTAGTCAGTTGCCTTCATCCAGCTGCCTAGGCACTGGCCGTGCTAGCTACTGAGGTTCTCTGAGTGTGCCAAACTGAATTTCCTGTGGCTTCTCCCTCTTTTTGTCCTCATTTTATCCAGTAGCACCTTGCCTTACAGGGCTTGCTGTATTTGTTAGTTCATCTCTGTCACCCCTACACTGAGGGCACTTTGCTCATTTGTATGTGTACTTGTGTGTGTCTTCCAGTACCTAGTATTGTATATGACATGCACAGGTGCCTAATACCTCTAGTTGAGTAAATATACATTGGGTATAAATAGATACATGTACATATGTAATATACTCTATATTAAACACATACACATGTATTTAGTGGATTGCATAAAAGTTCATGATTATAATAATTTGGTAATTTGTAGCTTTTTAACTATACATGTTTTCTCTTTGATTATGTTTTGGTTGACATTAATAGAGCCCAAAGTGTTAGCATTTACATGGTTTACCAGTTTCCACGCCATTATCTTCAGCTTTTCATGTCGTCTTGATTTATATGTCTTCTGTAAACAGCATAGTTGGATTCCATTTGTTTCTGTGTCTAAGCCAGTCCTACTTGCTGGATTTAACCCATTTGTTTTTATTGCAGTCATGAATAGATTTAGTTTTATCCCTGCAACCTTAGTGTGGTTTTCCATTTCTTATGTTTCTTTTTAATCTCTCTTATTTATTTTCCTTCTTTCTTTCATCTCTTTCCCAGTCTCCAATATCTTTCTCTTCTCTCCCTCCCTTCCTTTTTCTTTCTTTTTGTAGTTTGGAAGTTATACATTTACTGTTAGTCTTTAAGTTGATAACCTTATACTTTTCTATTAACATTAGCAATCTGTCTCTATTACTTGCCTTCCTCATGGCTTGAAAAGGCAAAGGTTTTGGCGTATTTTTATCTTCCTCTTTGCCAGCCCATCAAATTTACTTTGTGAAAAGCATGGGAAATTGTAGTTGCCAATTTTTATTATTTTCAAACCGTGTTTCCTCTATTTTTAAAGAAATGCCTTCTTAAATTGTGTCATGCTCATGTGGCGTCATATAGAATTAGAACATCCTAATTTTATTGGTCTCATTACTTTCCATTGTTTCTTGAGTCCCATGATGTTTTCCCCCCAATGTTTTTGTTGTTGTTTTAACGAAGCACATCATCTAGTAATTACTTTATTATGAGTTCTATGAGGAATAAACTTTCAGAATCCTTGTAATTTGAAAATGTCTCTTTTTTTGTCTTTAAAATTATTTGATGGTTTGGTTGTGCATTTGAATTCTAAGTTTAAAATTATTATACTACAGAGATAGTATTGCTTATAGACTTCTTTCAGACGTGTAGTCGTAGGCTAGTCTACTTGAATATTTTTTTAAGTTATTTTTTTTATTAACATTTAAATGTTTCTTCCTCTACGGTGTATTTTTTTTTAAAGATTTATTTTATTTTTATTTTATTTATCACCCCCCACCCTTGCTGCTTGTGCTCACTGTGTCTATTTGCTGTGCGTTTTTCTGTGTCTGCTTGTCTCCCTTTTGTTGCGTCATCTTGCTGCGCCTGCTCACCGCACCACGCGGGCCGTTAGCTCACCACGCTGCACGGGCCGTTAGCTCGGCTGGCTCGCCTTCGCCAGGAGGCCCCGGGAATCAAATCCGCGGCTTCCCATGTGGTAAACAGGAGCCCAACCACTTGAGCCACATCCACATCCCCTTGAATATTTTTTTAGGTAACCTGTTTTGCAATTTGTCTTTCCTTCCTCTCTTCTTTCCTGCCTTCCTACCTTCTCTCTCCCTTCTTCCCTCCCTCCTTCCTTCTCTTTACTCTTCTTACTTCCTCCATTTCTTTGACAACTGAATAACTTTATTCATATCAGAAATTTGAATAAGATTATCTAGATATGCCTCTCTCCTACCCCCGCCCCCCCCAGACCCGTAATTCCTGCTAGGCTTTCAGTGGACCCTTGCATCTGTTTTCCTTGTCTCCTAACCTTTTTGTCATAATTTCATTAATTTTTGCTTTGCACTGTATTTTCTGGAGGAATCTCTCAGCTTGGATTTCCATGTCACCAATTTAATCTTCACTCGTATCCATTTTGTGTTTCAGCCCAGGTATTATTGTGGTATATTTGTGGAGGTGGGAAATGACAATTGTTTCTATTTTCCAACCACTCTGATCACTTTCTTTATAACAACTTTTTCTTGTGATATCCTCTCATCTCTCCAAGAACATTAATGATTATTTTGCCATTTTCTTTGGTCTTCTTTGTAAATTCTGCTTCCTCAAGTGTTCATTCTTTTTCGTGTTGATTTTCCTCAGATATGTGGTTTCTCTTGGATGTGTGCTTATATATTATAGGGGATTAAGATTTCAGTGCTTTTAGGTGAAAGGTATTCCCTCAGAAAATGGAAAATTCTTGTTTTTCTGGACATGAATGTAGATTCCCAAGGTCTTACAGGAAAAGACAGGGGGATGTGCCTGCAAGTGGGCTTTCCTTCCTCTGGTGTTTGTCTTGTGCTGCAGGGCTCCTGCACATCTTATTAGATGCAATTTATGTGGGACACTCCCTTGTTTCTCTGGCCCCAGCTTTTTGCTCCGAGATTCATTCATATCAGAACTCATAATTTTTTTGAGAACAATGTACTCTCAGTATATATATGTATTTTATAAAGATTTATTTATTTTTATTTTTTTATTTATTCCTACCCCTCTTGCTGCTTGCGCTCGCTGTCTGCTTTTCTGTTTCCATTTGCTGCACGTTCTCCTGTGTCTGCTTGTCTTCTCTTCTCGTCTTCTCTTTAGGAGGCACTGGGAACCATTCCTGGGAACTTCCGATGTGGGAGAGAGGCTCTCAATTGCTTGAGCCACCTCAGCTCCCTGGTTTGTTGTGTCTCTCGTTGCCTTTTTCCTCTGTGTCTGTTTTTTTGTTGCGTCATCTTGTTGCATCATCTCTCCGCACAGGCCACCAGCTCTCTGCATGGGCCTGCTTTTGCCTTCACCAGGAGGCCCCAAGAATCGAGCCCGGGACCTCTCATGTGGTAGACGGAAGCCCAGTCCCTTGAGCCACATCCGCTGCCCTCTCAGTATATTAATAAAATAAATAAAATAAAATAAAATAATAAAATAAAATAAAATAAAATAAAATAAAATAAAATAAAATAAAAATAAATAAAATAACCAAGATTTCCTCACAGTCGCCTGTCAGTCACCACAGGCACATGAACTCTGAGGGCTGAGAGGAACATCAAGATGTGAAGGAATGGAATTATATTCTGTATACATTTCCTATTGTTGCTTTCACAATTTACCACATGCTTAGTGGCTTAAAGCTATACAGATTTGTTGTCTTTCAGTTCTCAAGGCCCAAGAGTCTTAAAATCAAGGTGTCAGCCGGACTAAGTTCCTTCTGAGGCTCTAGGGGATGCTTTGTCTCCTGGCCTTTTCCCCCGTCTTGAGGCCGCCTGCGTTCCTTGGCTCGTGGCCCCTTCCTCCATCTTTACGATCAGCAGGAGAGCGTCTTCAAATCTCTCTCCTTCTTGCTTTCTCTCTGTCATGGCTCCTTCTCCGACTCTCTCTGACTCTGACCTTCCTGCTTCCCTCTTACGGTGTCACTTAGGATTACACGTGGCCCACCCAGGCAATCCAGGATAGTCTTCCTATCTCAAGATCTGCACAGTCCCTCTTCCATGGAAGGTAACACATCCACAGGTTTGGGGAGAAGGGCAGGGACATCACGAGGGACCATTGTTCTGCCCACCAGGAGAGGAACGGGGCTTGTGTCCCTCTTTGGGCAGGGGAGGCACAGCAGTGGGGAGGGGTCTGGGAACAGGTAAGCACAGGGCATCCTAGGGCTGGGGCAGGCTCTCCAGTTGCCCTCCGTGCGTTCCACTTCCCCCACCTCCATGCTCCCACCACTCCCGCCATCCCTACTGAGCCTGTTTCCTCTCTTTCCTGCTGGTTCCTCTCCTTCCTAGTTGCTGCTCCTCTACACTGTCTCAGTGTCGTTTTACAAGATGCAGAAGTCATGCCACATACCCAATTAACACAACTCAACGGATAAATGTCAACATTTATTCAAAATATTGGCAGAAAGGATATAAAAAGTAGGTAGAGTCTTTATGGATTCTGTACAGGCCTATAAAAATCCAATTTATGTACCAGAAATGACTACATGTGTTATACAATTGAAATACCTCGACTGAGTCCTGAAATGTATATGTGTTGGGCCTGCATTTAATCTAGAGTCGTCTCTTTAGATTACGCTGTGAACTGCACTTTTGAGGTCTTTGATGAGAACCACATGGCAGAGTTTCGCTGCTTTGCTGTGGAATGGGTAGGCCCGCTGTACAGTGCATCCTGTGTATCTGTCTTATTTGATGGATGGTCTGCTTTTCTGTATATTTTAACAGATGCATCTTTCTGAAACAGTGAAATCTGATGATAGAGCCCGTATTTGATATATTTAACTTGAGCTATTGATAGAACTAAAAACTTATTAGCTGAGGACACCATCATTAGTCTACATTGAAAACAGAGTATTTTCAAACTTGTTATTGTTGATGTGGCCAAAGTTCTTTCCACAGCATTGTGTCCTAAAGAAAGGGAAGACATGCAAAAGAACAGATAAAGAAATGAGCAGTAGGAAGTGGTGTCAAATCCCAGCAAACTCATTAATCATGAATTGTGGATGGAGGCCAGCTGATGTTTAATTCTGCAATATGTAAGGAAACAGTATATGATAAACACTTTAGCAGTATGAACATTATTAAACTATAAGCTCCTGATAGAGGCAAAAAGTTTTGCTTCTGTAAAATATATTTTTTAGAATTGTAAAATTATTCTGGGAAGCGGATGTGGCTCTAGTGGTTGGGCTCCCATTTACCAAATAGGAGGTCCTGGGTTCGATTCCCGGGGCCTCCTGGTGAAGGCAAGCTGGCCCGTGTGGCACGGTGAGCTGACGGCCTGTGAGGCATGGTGAGCTTGCGCAGCAAGATGGCACAACAAAGGGAGACAAGCAGACACAGAAAAATGCACAGCAAAATGCACAGCGAGCATGAGCAGCAAGGGGGGGATAAATAAATAAATAAATCTTTAAGAAAAAATTGTTCTCCAATGGCTTTCTATCACCCTTACAATAAAATGCAAACTGCAAATAACTATATTATGTAAAGTAGAGGGTAAGCTATGGTAGTAAAGATCCAAAAGAATTTATTTTGCTATTACATAACAGCCCTCTCAACTTATGTGATGTGTTAGTCCTCTATTTTTGTTTTTATCTTTGCGTGTCTGTGTGTGTGTATGTGTTTGGCCACCAAATCATAAATTATTATTGTTTTATATGGTCAGTGTTTGATATCCATGTGTACCAATGTATTTGTTATTCCTCCTTTCTTGTATTTCAAACTTTTCTTTGGGAATCATTATTCTCAGCCCAAAGTGCATTTTTAGAAGTTCTTTTAGTGAGGGTAGCAAACTCTTGAATTGTTGTTGTTTTTTTTTTCAAAAAAAAAAAAAAAAGTCTTGATTTACACTCATTTAAAAAAAATATTTTTATTTTATTTATTTCTCTCTCCCCACCCCCTCATTGTTTTGCACTTGCTGTGTCAGTTCGTCTTCCTTGTTTCTTTAGGAGGCACCGGGAGCCAAACCCAGGACCTCCGATGTGTGAGGGAGGCGCCTAATCGCTTGAGCCACCTCCGTTCCCTGCTTTTGTTGTGTCTCTCATTATGTTTTTCCTTTTTCCTCCCTATGTCTCTTGTTGCATCATCTTGCTGCATCAGCTTGCCGTGCCTGCCCGTCGCTCCAGCTCACTGTCTTCTTTAGGAGACACCAGGAACCTCTGCTTCCTGCTTTTTTCTCATTGTTTTTCTTCTTGCGTCTCTTGTTGCATCATCTTCTGGTGTCAGCTTGCTGCGCCTGCCCATCATGCCAGCTTGCTATCTTCTTTCGGAGGCACTGGGAACCGAACCAGAAACCTCCCATGTGATAGGCGGGAGCCCAATTGCTTGAGCCACATCTGCTTCCCTACACTTATTCTTAACAGATTTTTTTGGTAGTTTATGAATGTATTTTCTGCTAGTACTCTGGAGATATTATTCCACCGTGTTCTGGTATCCCATTCTTAGTATTGAGAGGTCAGTTATCAGTCTAACCATTGCCCCTTTGATGTAAGTTTTCTTTCTGACTGCTTTTAGGATCCTCTCTTTGTCTTTCATGTTCTGCAGATTCACTATGATTTTTCTATGTGTGAATTTTTTTTTTATTTATTTCACTTAGGATTCATTATGAGAGCACTACCAGGATTATATTTTTTAAGTTATTTTTTTATATGAGAAGTTGTGATTTACTAAAACAATCATGCACGCCATTCAGGATTACCATACATCACCCCACCAGCATCACCAGGACTTTAATATCAATTGTTGGTTGGAGAGTTTTGGTCATACAGGTAGTGTGAGTCCAGTGATGTGAGTACTGGCTAGTGGTTAATTTTTTAAAGATTTTTTTTCTCCCTCCATTGAGTGTCAAATTTAAAATGGACAAGTTTCATTTGTGGCTTTTTTTGTAACTCATCATTGCAAATAGGATAGAGATCTTTCCTTGTTTTTTGATGAACTTGGCAGTCTTGAGGAGTATTGGTCAGGTTTTTGTAGAATGTCCCACTACTGGAGTTCATCTGATGTTTTTCCTCATGATAAGACTGAGGCTATGAGTTTTGGGGAGGAAAGTCACAGAGGTAAAGTGCCATTTATCAGGGATATATACTATTAATATGCCTTATCACTGCTGATGACCTTGGCCACTGGAAAGTCACTCTATTTTCTTCCTTTCCATATTGTCTTCTTGGGAAGAAAGTCACTATGTGCAGCCCACACTTAAGGAGTGGGGGGTTATGCTCTCCTTACCTAAGGATGGAGTACCTACATAAATTATTTGGAATTCTTCTGTAAGGGAGATTTGTCTTTTCTCCCCCACTTATTAATTTAGTCAATCATCTACTTATATCAGTATGGGCTTATGGATATTTATTTTATACTTTGGGTCATAATCCAATACTACATTATTTATTTTGCTGCTCAAATTCATCCAGATTTGGCCATTGCAAGCTCTTTCAGTTGGCTCCTGTGCTCTTTTGACATCCACCCATCAATGTGGGATTTTTAAAAAGTATTCCTTTACTTGCTGGCACTACAGTATGCTCCAGTCTGTATTTCCTCTCATGTTCCTGGAATCAGCCATTTCTTCTAGGAGCCCTGGTCCCTTCTATGAGAGGATGGTGTTAGAAATCAAGATTTAGTTTATGAAATGCAAACCACTGGAATAATTACCCTGCACACCTATACTCACATCCCGCTCTAAAAAAAAAATAGATGTGGCCATTTGAATGTTGAGATGAGAATTAGAATATTTTATTCACTACAAAGATTCCCTATGCTGTTGGAGCCAGGCAAAATAAATAAATCTTAAAAAAAAAAGTACTACATATTTTTGTATGATTCCACTTACATAAAATGTAAATATAAATCAATTTATAAAGATGGAGCTGGGGAAGGATAGAACGATTGAGAGGTAACTGCTAAGGGGTGTGGAGTTTTTCTTTTCGGAGTAATGAAATTGTTCTAAAAATTTTTGTGCTGATGAATTCACAACACTGTGATTATACTAAAAGCCATTGAGTATACATTTTGGATGGAATGTATGGTATGTGAATATATCTCAATAAAACTGCTTTTTTGAAAAAAAAA
>JAQZBX010062354.1:0-16904 GCA_029593785.1 Cabassous unicinctus
GCGTACACAAACGCACGGAGCATCCTGCCCCCTAAAGTCACCCCAGACCCTGCAAACAGCCTGACGTGCACACATAGTGAAATGCAACCTAAAATGGACAATTTGTAAGGGACCTGACCAAGGCTGCTGCGCCCGCCTGGCTTCCACATGGTTAAAAGGTGCCTCGGGCCAGGGCTACACTTCAATTAACGTGAGTCATCATCTGCTTAAGAGGGCCTCATCTTTTCTGGAAAAAGAAGAAGGACCTGCCAAGTGTCAGCAAACAGTTCTATATGCATCCCAATTAGGCTGATTTCTGGAAGGCAGCAGAAGCCCACCACAGCTCTGGTTTCTAGGCAACTGCTATTAGGAGTTCTGAACCTCATTGGAAAGGGAATATTGGCCAGCCTGGCTTGTTAGGGAGCCTAATATGCCTCTTCCTGCTCCCATCACCTCCTTACCCCCCTTCTCAGTCTGTTTACCCCAACACAGTTAGACACAGATTATGGCTTGGAGGAGGCATAGTGCAATCTAAATAGCCTCGAGGGCAAAAGCCCTGGGGAGGACTTCCCCTAGGAAACTCCTCACGCTGAGAGCCATTACTTACTGAGCAATTTCGGAGTGTCACGTGGGCACAAGTACCTTACAAGCGTTTTCTTACTTAATTCCCACCACAGCTCTGCCAGGCAGGTACTAGAATTCCAAATATGGGAAAACTGAAGCTCACAGGATTGAAGCCACTTGCCTAATGTCATGGAATAAGAAGGTGGTGACGCCAGGATTTGGACTCCAGTCTGTCCGAGTCCAGGAGCCTGAGCCACAGCACCCCCGCTGCTGTCAGCTCACAGCTGGTTACCCCGCAGGAGGAGGACAGAATCGCAGTGCTGGAGACAGTTCAGCAGTCACTTCTCAGCTCTGAGATCAACTAGGTCAGGACATTTTTTTTAAAAAAAGAATGCAAACCCCACCCTCCAATACCCTTGGTAACTTATTGGGCTTAATGACTAAATGGAATAGGATGGACAGTTCCATGGCCCTGCCTGCGTGGACATAAAAAAGGCAACAGCAGGGAGAGTGTTTCTTGAGCACAGCAACAACCTTCAAAGCATTCCTGGGACAACAGACATTGGAAGAGGGCACAAGACCAGCAGCCTGGGGTGGGCTGACTCCTGTGCTTCGGTTTGACTGATGCTGGGAACTGCATGCTGGAGGCCTGGAACCCCTTAGGAGTTTGCATTGGCCTTTTCACTAAGCTGTCGGTACAAGGGGAAATCAGGGAGGTATGAGGTGCAGGGGTTGGGTGGGAGGTAGGAGTGGGGGTGGTGGTCAATGGCTCCCCTCCTGAGTTCAAGCCTTGGGTCTTGTCTGTCACCAGAAGGCACGGGGTGGTTGTCTGCTCCTGTATGTCCTTGCCATGGTGCATTGGAAGGGGTCCAGAAGATGCAAAACTTCTGCCCAGGACCCCTGGCCAGCTCTCTTCCATTTGCCCAGTGACTGCTGAGCCGTGGCATCTGAAAGCTATTCCTATAACTGTCTGGACCCCAGGATTAAGCCTCCATCTTAATCTTCCTCTCACATTTAAGTCATCACTGACACGAATTCCTAGCCTACTGCCTAGCACAGAGCAGGTTCTCGGTAAAAGGTATCTACTGTCACCAAGCCTTCAGGGCCTTTCCTTACTCTGCTGTAATCATGTGCCACTTGCTTCCCCTGCCTTTGATATCTGCCCCCTTTCCCCATATCCCTTTTACCTGGTCATTTTCTAGTCACTTTTCTAGAGCCAAAAAAAAAGGGTAAAAATGTGAAGAACTACAGGAATGACACAAATGAGCCCAAACACAAACATGGACATTGTAATGGTTAATTTCATGTGTCAACTCGGCTAGGAGATAGTGGTCCAGTTGTTTGGTCAAGCACTTGCCTGCTTGTTACTATAAGGATATTTCATAAAAAGGAAATGCATTCATAATCAGTTGATTATATCTACAATCAGCTGGTTGCATCTACAACCAACAGAGGAGATTGCCTCAGGAATGTGAGTCTCCTCATCCAATCAGCTAAAGGTCTTAAAAGCCAGAACTGAGGGTTGCAGAGGTTCAGAAGATGAATTTCTACCTCACCTTCACTATTGGCTCTTTCCAGAATTTCCAGTCAGCTAGCTTCCCCTGGGGAATTCGGACTAAGAATTTCAACATTGCCTTTATTGGGGTTTCCAGCTTGTGGCCTGCCTACAGAGTTTGGACTTGCCAGTGTCCACAGTCTTTATGATAAATCTCTCTCTCTAAAAAAATAAAAAAAAATAAATCTCTCTCTCTCTCTCTCTAGCTATATCTCATTGATTCTGTTTCTCTGTAGAACCCTGAAAAATGCAAACACATACCTTTTAAGGCTATATGTAGTCTGTGAACCACCAGACACTCTTACCTGGGCTCCCTGCCTGCCTCCCAGCTCATTAAGTTCTTATTTATATCTTTGAATAACTAACAATAAATGGCTGCTCAACTGCACAACCCCAGGGGGCACTGTTCTCACTGTATTCTATCAACTGTGCTTCAGGGAGCACCATTTACTCTAGAGCATATGCTGTGACTAGCACCTCCCGGGATTATGCCAAGGGACAGTCCTGCCCTCAACATATTACTCCCCTTCTCTCCAGGCCTTGTGCTTGGGTAATGGGAAAACTTCAGAAAGACTCATGGGCTCTAAGGGGTTGCTTTTTAGTTAATGGACATTTGCACTGTCTCAGAGATGGAGACTTAGATTCCTCCTTTAACTAGTTTGGATCTGCATTTTTGTATTGGGCTCCTGCATAAGCTTTTCTGATTCAAAAGATATCTTGCAAAAAAAAAAAAAGTTCTAATTGGTCTCTCTGATTGTGCACCCACATTCTGCCTGGAAACTCTCATTTTGAGCTAGTGCCAGTCAGAACCACTCCTAAAGCTAAAAAGAAAACCCACAGTCCTATGTGCTAAAAGACCGGGCCATGCTTTTCTTTAAATGGGAACCAGGGGCCTGACAAAGCAGGCACCAGGACAGAATTTCCTGACCCCCAAACTCTGGCTTAAACGCAACCTAAGGGAACTTGCTGAAGCATCATTTCTCAACACTTAACAGTGTTTGACTTGGCTGTCCTGCATTTTCTAGCTCAGGACAGAAAAGTGCTTTTCTGGGCATTCTTGCCGATTTTGTTCTCTTTTTCATGGGACATTTTGGGAAGATAAACTCCGGTCAAATTTCTGAGGGGTTCCCCTAATTGGGTAATATTTATCGTGCAGCCCTGGTGAGGTGGAGGGTGTTTTGACTTCTTGGAAACAGTTCCCTCCACATCACCATCCGTCTATTAAATACTTTATGTAATACACTTGGGAGCCTCGATACTGAAAAGAACTGTGCTCTCTCAGTAAGGTTTTCCGCAAGAAAAAGGCCAGAAGGCCACTTAGGACGCCAGGAGCGCATACCTCAGGTTGACCAGGGGTAGGGCATTCCGAAGCCTTTAAGGGTAGCCTCCCTTATGTGGGAAGCCTGATTGTCTGGGGGAAGGCTACTAATGAAACCCGGCCTGGAGAAGTCAGCAAAGAACCCCCAGCATGGTCTGACGGGCCTTGAAAGACCTGTTCTCTACAGCGACACCTTGTGGCAGGGAGAAGCAATAGCAGAGGAGGACACTAATCGCCAACCTTTCCCCCCAGCTGGGTGTGGAAGGTAACCTGACCTTCTGTTTATTGGCCATTTCAAGAGGGAGGTGACGCTCCTAGATGGAGACACTGGACTTCCTGCTAATAATTCATGTGATGTCTCATACGGCGACTTGGAAAAACAAGAGAAGGAAAAAGGTGTGGCTTGAAATTGTAGCCCAGTTCATGTTACAAAAGAAACGGTCCTTATGACGTAGTTGCTCATTTATCTCCCCAGTGAAGGACGAAGGCTATAGACTGGTCCAGTTCTTATCCAACCATCTCTCTTCCCACTGATTAAAGCTATTAGCTCTACTTCTAATGAAAGTAAATGTAATAATAACACTTACCGAGCCCTATTCCACATGCCTTCCATGTACTAACTCGTTTTTTCTTTAAAAACAATGCCCAGAAACATTCACTGTATTAGACACCACACATGTGCCCCCAGACCTAGTTTTTCTCCCTAGGTCTGGTTTTTAGAATGCTGGTGATAAACTAAGCCTGGTTTATTATATGACCATCCTGTATGGGAAAAGACTGTAACTTTGGGTATCTTTGGTCAACCTTAAGAGATATAGCAGGGGGACGGATGTGGCTCGGGTGGTTGGGTGTCCGTCTCCCATATGGAGGGACCTCGGTTCGACCCCTGGGACCTCCCAGTAAAAATAAAAAAAAGAAAAATATAGAAGTCACGTGCGCCGCCAGGCCCCGCGAGCCACGCAGCAAGATGATGACATAACAGGAGAGTGACATGAGGGAGAGCCAAGACGAGACGCACAGAAAAACCAGGAACTAAGGTGGCACAGGCGGTAGTAGGACGCCTCTCTCCCACATTGGAGGTTCCGAGGATCGATTCCCAGTGAAGACAGGAGAAGGATGAGAGGAGAGGGCAGGAAACGGACACAGAGTTGCCCAGCGAATGGACACAGAAACAGCAAAAACGGTGGTGGGGGGAGGTAAAAATGGATAAAAATAAGTAAATAGATAAATAAATCCTTTAAAAAAATGTATAGGGGAGGAAGATTCGGACTACAGTTAGTAGTAATACTTCGCCGATGCTCTTTCATGATTTGTTAACAAATGTTTCACAACAATGCAGGGTGTGTGTGTGTGTGTGTGTGTGTGTGTGTGGGAGCCTATGCATGTTTGTTTTGTAAGTCCACAATGTTTACTGAACACTTATAGTTTATGTATGTTCATGTATGAATGATACTTCAATAAATTGTTTTTTGTTTTGTTTTGTTTTTTTTAAAGATTTATTTATTTTTATTTTACTTATCCCCCCCCTTGGTGCTTGTGCTGCTGTGTCCATTCGCTGCGTGTCTTCTCTGTGTCTGCCCATCTCCCCCTTGCTGTGAGGCCCTGCCGCATCAGCCCACGGCGCCGCGCGAGCCGGCCTGCCCTCACAAGGAGGCGACGGGAAGCGAACCCGGGGCCTCTCATGTGGTAAACGGGTGCTCTATCCATTGCGCCACACCCGCTTCCTGCCGTGAGGTTGCAGCATCAGCTCACGGCACCGCGCGAGCCGGCGTGCCTTCACAAGGAGGCCTCGGGACATGAACCCGGGCCTCCCATATGGTAAACGGGGGCTCTATCCACTGAGCCACACCCGCTTCTCAATAAATTGTTTTTAAAAAAAGAAAATATATATGAAGAAATAAAATAATTTTGAGATCTTTTGCCATTGCTAAAAAAAACAAACAAAACAAAACAATGCCCAAGTAGTAGTTATCTGACTCCCACGGCCAAAGCACCCTAAGCTTCTCAGCCGTACACTCCCCAGCATCTGATTTTCTCATCAGTCAGGGATGAGGCAACGCTGCGTTCCCTCACAGGTGATTAGAAAACCCCACCTAGAAAGCGGACAGAACCCCAGGGCCATGGCAAGTAGCTGGGGTGAGGTAGCAACACTAGACATGGGGGTGCCGGCTGCTCTGTGTGTGACTCTTATGCCACCCACTGCCAGGCATATGTATCTTAACTCACTGAATTCTCACAACAAACCTGTGAGGTAGGGCCTGATTCCCATTTAACAGGTGAGGACAGTGAGGCTCCAAGAGATTAGGAAACTTGGTGAAGTTCACACGGCTAGTAGGCAGCGGAGCCAGGATTCGGCCTGATTGCTGCCTGCCCACGCCTTAGCTCAGGTGATGGGTAGGGGACTGGGAAATTGATTCTTTTTTTACGCACCCTTGCATTAAAGCAGTGAGGAAATTAATACCTGCTAAAATGTGTTTACAAGCAGTAATTCTGAAATAACAGGGTTTAAGCTGCCTATTTTTTAAATTATTATTATTACGTCGCACTCATGTGGGTCGCGGGTTGAACAAATGACAGCAATGTCACTTTCCTCACAGTGGGCTGCAAGATGACTTTTTCTTGAGCATCCCAAGTGTTGCCCCTGAACACTCTAAAGCTGTCCTGGGATTAGCTCTGCCAACTTGTGGGTTTTCTGGCTTTTTGAAAGTAATTTTATTTTATTCTACTTTTAAGTGAAATCGTGACTGCAAAATATTGCAAAAGTCAACATTACAGAGAAGAGAGAAGCCCCCAGACAAAGAACTGGGCAACGCCTAGAGCCTTTTCAGTTAAAAATGGAAGTTTTCAGCTGAAATGCTAAAGGCAAATGGATTACAGACATTGGCCAGTCAGGCTCACCTGAGTGAAAACGGTCTGAACTATCACTACGGAGCTGCCAGGATTAAAGGAAGTGCAGAACCCAGCGTGGTGCTGAGTAGGACAAAGACTTTACATGCAAGAATCCTGGTGGGGTGGCTTGGAGCTGTATGTACCCCCCAAAAAAAACACGTTCTCAAATTTCATCCATTCCTGTGGGTGTGAACCCATTGTAAGTAGGCCCTTTTGATGAGGTTCCATCAGTGAAGACGTGGCCACCTCAGTCAGGATGGATCTTAATCCTATTACCAGAGTCCTTTATAAGCAGAATGAAATTCAGACAGACAGACAGAAAGCCACGGGAAGCAAGAAGCTAAACATCAATGGAACCCGGAATAAAAGGGAGAGGCCAGGAGAGGCCGCCATGTGCATTGCCATGTGACAGAAGAGCCCAGGCCCAAGGATCACCGGCAGCCAGTCCCAGAGCGCCAGTCTTTGGGAAGAAAGCATCGCCTTGACGACGCCTTGATTTGGACTTTTTCCTCGCCTCAAAACCGTGAACAAATAAATCCCCATTGTTTAAGCCAAACCATTGCACATTATTTGCTTGAACAGCCAAAGAAACAAAAACACCTGGGGAAGGGAAGCAATGTCACTGACGCAGGCTGGCTCTGTCTGGGGCTTGGCTGGACACTGCCTGCAAACTTTGGAAGGCTTTATTTGGACTAAACTGCTTATCTGCTGGCGATAGCTATGCTGAAGTGAAAAGGGCAAGAGAGCATGCCTGACATATTTCAACCTCTTAGACTGTATGCCTTGTTTTGTCTTTCAATTCTTATGAGAAAAGTTTGCTTTTTTAAAATTTTATTTTAAAAAATTTTAGGAGGTACCGGAGATTGACCCTGGGACCTTGTACATGCGAGGTGGCCACTCAACCACTAAGCTAGACCCACTCCGCAGAAAAGTTTGCTTTGATTCGAGCATTTTTTGAATTATTGGCAACTGAAACGCTGTGTTCTTTGGTTAAGGGTGAAGACTCTTAACACTGCACACCTTAGGAATTTACCCTAAGGAAATAAAGTATATAACTACGTAACTCCAAAGTATCCATCTAAGCATTTTTATATAGAAAAACAACCAATTGGTTAAATTATGCCACATTATTACAATGGAATATTACTTGCCTGTCAGGATGGTTGTATATGTGAGTGGAGAATTGATGGTATTAAATAATTATTAATTTTGTAGATGTGATAACGTTATTGTGGTTATGGTTTAAAAAAAGAGTCCTTATCTTCTTGAGATAGTTGCTTATTTTCAGATGAAATGATATGAAATTATGAAATGCTCCAAAATTATAGGGAAGAGAGGGAAGTATAAATGCAACAAGATGGGCTCTGAGGTGATAGTCCTTCAGCCGGGTAATGGTTGCATAGGGGTTCTTTATACTCTTCTGCCTTTATAGGTGTGTGAACATTTTCATACCAAAAAGTTAAAGAAAATGAAATTGTGGGTGTACATTTATTGACATGGAAAGTGTTCATAACATGTCACTTTAAAAAGTAGGTTGCTAAATAGCATATTCAGAATAGTACAGTCGGCACTGCTCTTTCTGTAAAAAATACATCTGTAAACATGTGTGCATTGAAAAACACTGGAAGTTGATACGCCACAATATTGACAGGCGTTGTTCTTGGGTGATGTGATCGTGGGTGCTTTCATTACTCATTTATGTCTACTTAGCTATGTTTTCTGGTTGTCCTAGGTCATATCGTTTGTGTAGTTTTAAAAGCTCTCTAATATATAGGACTCGGGAAACTGGCAGTATCTGCTAAAGCTGAGCATCTGCAAACTCGATGCGCCAACAATTCCACTTCTCGTTCTATTCCCGAGAGAAATGCAGGCATACACTCAGCAAATGACACGTGTAAGAATGCTCACAGCAGCTTTATTCCTAACATCTCCAAACTGGCTAATAACCCGCACGTCCATCAACACCAGACTGGATAAATAAATCGAGCTATCTTCACACAACGGAAAGCTCCACGCAGACACGGAGAGTGAATAAATTCCTACTACACGAGAAAATGTGGATAAACCTCAGAAATGTCATGTTGAGCGGAAGAAACCAGACACACTAGGAGTGCCCGCTGTACAACTCCATTTCTGTAAAGTTCAGACATACGAGGAACAAATCTAAGCACTAAAGACAGGATGGAGATTTTCTTTAGGGGTCAGTGACTGGAAGGGGACGTGAGGGGGGCTTATGGGGGGTATCGGCAGTGTTCCTTTCCTTGATTCCCTGATGTGGAAGCTGGTTTCCTGGGTGTGTTCATTTAGTGAAAGTTTATTGAGCTGTTTGCTTAACGATTTCTGTGCTTTCCTGTATGTATGTTTTATTTCAATAAAAACTTCCAAAAACATACAGGGCTTAATGGGGGCGGCATCCACTCTAAGCGGTAGATTAGTGCTTTATTGTACAGCATGCGGTTACATCCATTAGAGTAATGGCTTGTCCAAACAATCCCAACAGGGAGAGCTTTAAAATTAACATGGAAATCCAGTCCTACCAGCTGCATTGACACAGCCTCCACTTAGGAACTATTCATCTCGATTTTGCTGCCCCATCAGATTTGTTCCAACTGTCCCTAAAACAACGGACTTCCAAGGACCACAATCTTGATCTGATGCTGAACGCTGCCCATAGTGTAGCCCCATCGTGGGGACAAGGAGAAATTCCCGAGGCCATGATCAGCCGAAGGATGCTTGTAAAATAGTTACAGTCACTCAGGGAACATGAGTGAGGGAATATACGCAGCTACCATTTATTGAGCACTTACTACGTGCCGGTCACTGTTCTAAGTCCTGTTCTTAATCTTCACAGCAGCCCTGTGAGAGGAAGAAAGTATTTCTGCAGTCCCTACTTTATGGAGGAAGACACTGGGGCTCAGAGAAATGAGGCAGTTTGTTCATCACCATGAAGCTTTTAAGTGGCGGAGCTGGGATTTGAACCCAAGCGGCCTTGCTTGGATCCTGCATCGGCTCATCAGGCAGAAGTCAGGCCTGTGCTTGCTGTACTGAGCCAGGTTCCCTTCTGGCTCAGCCCGACCACTTGGTCTTTTGGGGGACGCATCTGATCATCTTCCATCCCTTCTCTCCCCTGAGCCTGATTCCTTAAAAAAATGCCAAAGGAATTCTGAAGCATCCATTCATTCACCAGCTATGCTCCAGACACTGTTAGACACTGGAGATACTGAGAAAACAAAAACAAATATGGTCCCTGTTCTTCTGCAGCCTCTAGGATAGTATAGGAGATGGACATTATTCAAATAACTGAACAAAATTACAAAATTATACCCATCGGGGAAGTAGCAGGATTTAGAAGCATGGCCCTGGAGGAGATGTGAGTTCCAGCTCTGCCACTTACAAGGTGTGATTGTGGACATGGCAATTCCTCTCCCCGGGCCTTGGTTTCCTCATCTGGGAGATGAGAGCCACAGACTAGATTAACATTCCCGGAAGTGGCTTCCATTGATTACCATGGCTGAGGGATGTTAATCTACGGGTGTGACACATGGGGGGTGGGGAATTCCAATGTCAAATAACTTCAGCTGTTTTTACATAACCTCTTGTTCCTTGCTCTTCAAGCTTTTTTTTTTTAATTAGAGGAGCTGTGGGTTTACAGAACAATCATGCATAAAATACAGAATTCTCATATACCTATTATTAACACCTTACATTGGTGTGGGACATCTGTTACAACTGATGAGAGCACATTTTTATAGTTATTACTATTAATTATAGACCATGGTATAACTTAGGGTTCACTGTGTGTAGGGTGCAGCTCCATGGATTTTTAAAAAAATTTTTACTCTGTTACCATATATACAACCTAACATTACCCCCTTTCAGGCACATTCAGATATACATTTCAGTGCTGTTAATTACATTCACAATGTTGTGTTACCATCACCACCATCCACTTCCAAAGCATTTTCTATGGTTCCAAACAGGAATTCTGTACATTTTAAGCCTCAACTCCCATTCCCTAATCCCACCCTGTCCCCTGGTAACCTACATGGTAGATTCTGACTCTATGAGTTTGCTTATTCTAATTAGTTCATATCAGTGAGATCACACAATATTTGCCCTTTTGTGTCTAGCTTATTTCACTCAACATGCTGTCCTCATGGTTTCTCTATGTTGCTGCATGTATCAGAACTTCATTCTTTTTTATGGCTGAATAATACATAACTACCACATTTTGTGTATCCATTCATTGGTTGATGGACGCTGGGGTTGCTTCCATCTTTTGGCAATTGTGAACAATGCAGCTATGAACGTCAGTGTGCAAATATCTGTTCGAGTCCCTGCTTTCAATTCTTTTGGGTCTATACCTAGCAGTGAAATTGCCACATTATATGGTAGTTTCTATACTTAACTTTCCGAGGAACTGCCAAACTGTCTTCCACAGTGACTGCACCATTTTACATTCCCACTAGCAATGAATGAGTGTTCCTATTTTTCCACATCCTCTACAACACTTGTTGTTTTCTGTGTTTTTTTTTTTTTCTTTAAATAGTAGCCATTCTAGTGGGTGTGAAACGGTATCTCACTGTGGTTTTGATTTACATTTCCCTAATGGTTAATGATATTGAGCATTTTTTCACGTGCTTTCTGGTCCATATCTTCTTTGGAGAGGTGTCAAGTCTTTTGTCCATTGATTTTTTTTTCCTGTTGTTGTTATGTTGAAGGATTTCTTTATATATTCTGCATGTTAAACCTTTATCAGCTATGTGGTTTCCAAATCTTTTCTCCCATTGTGTAGGCTGTCATTTTACTTTCATGATAAAGTTCTCTGAGGCACAAAAGTTTTTAATTTTGATGAGGTCCCATTCATTTATTTTTCATATCATGTCATATGATACAGTCATGATTCCAGTTATAAAAACTGTGCTATAAATGTGAGGGTTGATTTCTGAGCTCTCAGTTTGACTCCACTGATCTGTATGTATATCTTTGTTCCATTACCACGCTGTTTTGCTTACTGTGGCTTTGTAATAAGTTCTAAGCCTGAGAAGTGTGAGTCCTCCAACTTCAGTCTTCTTTTTCAAGATAGCTTTGATTTTGAGGGGTTTCTTACCCTTCCACATAAATTTGATTACTGGATTTTTCCATTTCTGTAAAGAATGTTGTTGGAATTTTGATTGGGATTGCATTGAATCTGTAAATTCCTTTGGGTAGAATTGACATCTTAATATTTAGTCTCCTAATCAATGATCACTGAATGTCATTCTGTTTATTTAGTTCATCTTTGATTTCTTTTAGCAATGTTTTATAGTTTTCTGTGTAAAAGTCCTTTACATACTTGGTTAGATTTATTCCTAGATATTTGATTCTTTTAGTTGCTACTGTAAATGGAATTTTTCCCCTTCATTTCTTCTGATTGTTCACGGCTTGTGTGTGGAAATACTACTGAGGTTTGGGTGTTGATCTTGCACCCTGCCACTTTGAAGAATTCATTTCTTAGCTCTAGGAGCTTTGCTATGGATTTTTCAGGATTTTCTGCGTAGGTTCATGTCACTTGCAAGCTTATTTCTTGAAACATATTCCAGTGGATGTTTAACTCCATCTTAACCCCTTCCAGAGGGAGGTCTTCTTTTCTTCAGATGCTGGAACTGTTGCCTGCTGAAGGCTCACGGGTGAGTTTCTCCCCAGGAATTGCCCTCGAATGAAGGGAGCTGCCTCAATAAAGTAAGTCTTGCCTTGGGGACATCCTGCATCCGATGATTCGTTCCTACAAGGGTACAAAGGCCCAGTCCTCTTGCCTCAATTTGGGACATCTCTGAAGGACCATCCCAGCTCCGAAGCACCCCCTGCCATGGGGCTGTCTCAAGTATCTGTTGTGACTGCATCTCAGTTTAACTTTGCCCTCTGCTCAGTCCTGCTTCCCTTACTTGCTTACAAATGTTGTTTTTAAGACCTGCACAAACACCAGCCCGATGAACAACCTGCATGCAAGTCTCCAGCTCAGTGTTTGAGTCCCAGGGAAACTGACCTACCCAGTTGGTTTAGGAACAGTCCTTGGAAGGGACTCTAACAGGAGATTTTGGAGCTGGATTAGCCACCACCCAATGGGCAATGGAAACCCCGTCCTGTTGTGTGCTGCAGCTGACTTGCATCGGCTTGCGAGGGCAGATCAGACAAATCTCTTCCCAGCTCCACGTTCAGTGTAGTTTGGTTGGTAGCTTGAAATTAGCCACTGCAGGAGTATTTATGCCACAGAAATGAACAAACACTACATATCAAGATTATTTCGCCCCTCCAAAGAATCAGATGTTGAACACTTCCCATTACACCTACTGAACCCATCACGAGTGGTACGTGGAGTCCTGATGGTACCTGGCCTGCTATAGCAGAGCAATTGTTAAAAGTTTCTGCGGTGGTTAAATGGGATGGGATGCGTGCCCTGGCCAGTAAATATCTCAAGCTTTTGAGAGGCTTGGTGGAAGTGGTAATTACCAGGACTAAGGAATCAGGTCCCTGTTGTTGGGAGGCAGTTGGTGCATTGGAAAAGACAGTGAAAGACTGAGGGTGATTGATTAATCAACAATTCAAGGTGAAGCAGAAAGCCAGAGAGCCTCTTTGGCAGCATATAATGAGACCCTCATCAACTACAGCCAGAGGGCAGATAAACTGAGGACCAGTCCAGTACTTAATTATGAGGCTAGCAGACTTGCAGAGATGGTTGAGTTCTTAACGCTAGCAAATGGGCTACGTCAAGATCAGGGTCCTGATTGGGAAGAAGTGGGACCCTCAGACTTGGGATGGAGGCAGTTGAATACATACACTAAACATCTTGACTCTTCAGATTCCCACTGAAGCTTCTGGGCTTCCAGAAGAGGGCCACTCCTTCCTGTTAAAAGCACGTGCATTCCCTTGCTTTGAAATTAACGCAAAATACTCTGCCTTGTAAAACTAAGTCACAGCATAACCCAGTCAAGGAAGTTCTGGGCCTGTTAAAGGAGAAAAAGGAGTATACCCTGAATGAACCACAGGAACTAGCCAGTAGGTGCCAACATGAGCCAACAAAGCTGGATAATAGGAAATAAGGAAACATTCATATGCTATAGTCATGCTCCCAGTTAGAAGTAAGGTGGAAGTGGTACATCCGGAATCAGGCACAAGCAGGGTCCGAGGGCACAAGCAAGTTGCACGAGCAGGTGGTTCAGACTCCCATGTCATTCAGCACTGATGCATGCACAGGTACTTCTCCCTTAGCACACACCTGTTGCTACATGGTGGCGGTCCCTTACAACCATCTGCTGGGGAGGAAAATGTCTAAGCTTGGTTCACATATAGGTTGAAAGAGTACATGGGGACAAGCAAAAACTTGGCTGCCGCAGCAAAACAGACCTCCTTTAAAGAGAGCAATGAGGGGAAACCTTTCCAAAGGGCAAAATGTGCGTCTGGTCATCCACTTTACATGGACAGAGAGGTGGCTGGAGGTAAGAACATATATGGACTCATGGGGAGTGGTAAATGGTCTGACTACCTGGTCAGGAGGCTGAAGGGGAAAATACTGGAAGATTAGGGACAAGGAGGGGAAGAGATATGTGGCTGGACATAGGGGAGTGTGCATGAAGGGTGAAGGATCTTGTATCACATGTTAAAGGCTGCCAGAGAGCCTCCACTGTGGAAGAGGCACTAAACAGCCAAGCAGACAGGATGACTTGGTCAGTTGACTTGATCACTGGCCATCCCAGAGCTGACATGATTGGGCACATGGACAGTGTGGCCACGGTGGCAGGGATGGAGGCTCTGGGTAAGTCCAACACCAGGGGCTCCCACCCACCAAGGCTTTTTTTTGCAGCATAGAACAATTCTGAGTCCCCCAAAGGGCACCATTTCAAGGAAAGCATGCAGACACTTGGTGGAAAGTTGATAACATGGGACCTCTTTCACCCCCTTTCACTCATCCTGACCAGGACTGACCCATTATCTTTCTTGCCACAAGGCCTTGGTCGGCAAGCATTATCTGAAGGTTTATAGAACATTTAACCCACTGACAGGTCCCTGTGTAACATCACATCATACCCAAGGGCCAACGTGATATCAAAGGAGGTCCTGTCACATACTACATCACCTGGGAGTGGCTGGCCTAATAGAGGGCGATGGAACAACCTTTTGAAGGTGCAGCTGAATTGTCAGGTTGGAGGTGATACCCTGCAAGGATGAGTCGCCATCCAGGTCACAGTATATATCCTAAAGCAATGACCCACATATGGTACTGTGTTGCCAACAGATAGAATACATGGGTCCTATAACACGGGGTGGAAGTAACATTGCCTTAATTGCCATCACTCCCAGTAGCGCACTTGGAGAACTTGTGCTTTCCTTCTCTGCATTTCTATGCTCTGAGAATTTAGAGGTCCTGACTTCCAAAAGGGGGATGTTTCTCCAGGGACATAGCAAGAATCTTATTAAACTTTAATATATGGCTTCATCTGGTCACTTTGGACTCCTTGTGCCAAGTGACCAGTATGTGAGGAAAAGAGTTTCCATCTTGGCAGGAATAATGGACCCTGATCATCAGAAGGAGGTAGAGATATCTTAGTCGACAAGGGCAAAGAAGAATATGTTTTGCATCAGGGACCCCCTGGGGGATGCATGTCTTCTCCTGTCCAATTCTGACCATATAGGATGAGAGCAGCAGCTGTGGCTTGAGAAAGACCTGATGACCAGGGGAATGACCTAAGCCAGAAGAGCTAGCCAATAGTGAAAAGACTCTAGAATGGGTGGTAGAGGAGGGAGATGATGAACATCACTGGTGGCTCAAATGCTCACTGCAGTATTGGGGACAAACAGCTCGTCCCACTAACCATTGTCTTTAAGTTTCTCCAGGAAAAGAAATCAATTTGAGTGCTGGAGGATCTGTTTCTGGATGGGATGATCTTTTCATTCAAAGCAAGTGGATGCCAGAGGCAAAAGGGAGGATGGAATTGGATATGGTGGTGCTTCACCCCCATCTCCCTTCCAGACAGAAGCACTTATTTCCCCACCTATGGCGACTCTTGCCTGCTGAAGGCTCACAGCTGAGTCCTAGGAATGATACAGGTACAAAGGCGTGGCATGCTCGCTTCTATGTGGGACAGCTTTGAAGGAAAATCCTAGTTTCCGAGCTCCCCTTGGGTAGAGTAAGGCCTCTTTGCAGCAGCAGCACAGTTCAACTTCTCCCTCTGAGCCAACCTGCGTCCCTAATCCTGCACAGGTGTTGATTCCTAGCGCACTCCCCAATAAACCACCTGTATGCAAATCTCCACCTTAGAATCTATTTCCTGGGAACCTGTTCTATAGCACATATAAAACATCAATTGCTTTTATATACAGATTTTTATTTAGTTTTTTCCCCTCACTTGGAAAGGTCGTTCAAGGTGTCTATTCTGCCATATGGCCAGAAATGGAAGTCCATGGTTGGGTAATTAGGAAATGCTGGATTACATGCATTTAAATAGGCTTCTTTACTATAGGACTCCATATAGAGCTTTAAAATACTTCTGTGCACAAGGAATCTCTGAGAGGGGATGCAGTTCACAGCATTTCCCAAACTTATGTGACTACAGATCACTTTTCTTCACAGTGCACCTTGTAGAATGGGTATCCTGCTCAACTGACCCTGGGAAAGTTTGGACAAGATGATCTCTGTTTTCTTACAGAGCTAAAGTCCAATAACTCTCCTCAAATCATCCCCCTTTGTTCATGCTTGGGAGAACTGAAGTCTGTTATTGTAATGATATTAAAAATGATGGAAGATGGACTCACCCAGGACAACAAAATGATGATGATGGACAACACCCACCCCAAAAAACAGAGAGTATCTACAACTGCAAGCAAGACAATTCCACCCATCTTCCCCACGGGATCTAAGCCCCTCTCAATCAGCAGCAGAGTGGGCACCACCATCACAAAATCCTCAAGATTGAGGAATGAACAAACTTAAGAAGGGAATGCAACCATGGACCAAAGTAGACTTATTATTATTGTATAACAGAAGAACTTGTAACATTGATATAAAGTTAGTGGTCACCAGAGGTTCTGGGGAGAGAATAGGTGGAACATGGGGGCATTTTGGGGACACTGGAATTATTCTGAATGATATTGTAATGACTGATACAGGCCATTACACATTTTCTCAAAACCTATAAAATTATATAGTGCAAAGTGTAAACCATAATGTAAACTATAGACCATGGTTAGTAGCAATACTTCAATATGTGTTCATCAATTGCAACAAGTGTACCACAGCAATGAAAGATGTTATTAATGGGGGGAAATGTGAAAGGGGGAGGGAATGGGGCATACAGGAATCTCCTATACTTTTTTTTCTCAAGGATGTATTTATTTATTCATTCATTCATTTCTCCCCTCCCCTCGTTGTTTTGCACTCGCTGTCTGCTCTCTGTGTGTTCTTCTGTGTCTGCTTGTCTTCTCTTTAGGCAGCACTGGGAACTGATCCTGGGGCCTTCCGGAGTGGGAGAGGGATGCTCAATCTCTTGTGCCACCTCAGCTCCCTGGTTGGCTGCATCTCTTATTGTCTCTTCTCTGTGTCTCTTTGTTGCATCATCTTGCTGC
>JAQZBX010062355.1:0-16911 GCA_029593785.1 Cabassous unicinctus
GATCTCTAAGGACACGCAAACCCCCACCCAGAGTGGGGTGAAGATGAGTTTCACTGCTAATGACAACAGCAGCCTGTAATCCCAGGCCCCTTCCCCCACCGCAGCCTCGGCACAGTCATGTGACTCTCTCGGCCTGCTGGGTCAGCGCCTGCCTTGCTCACCGTGTCCACGTCTCCCAGCCCACAACAGACCCCCAATGAATAAGTGGGTGAATGACCACCTGGTCTTTCAACAGGCGCTCCCTGTAGGTCCTGACTCAAGACCCTGACTCAAGAGCAGCTAAAACGCCTGCAGCCCTGGAGGAAACAAGGTTCCTTCCCAAGGACAGCAGCCACTGCACACTCCACCCCAGCGGAGTTCCCACTGACAGGCCCGAGCCGGCCAGGGCAGGAGGGGCGTCCACAAGGGGCAGGCCTGGCCCTTCCCAGCTCCCGCTCGAGCTAGCACTTTCTAGAGAGGCAGGTTCAGCAGAGGTGCAGGTCCCGGGGGGGCACAAAACAGGGGACCCAGGGCAGTGGGAGTAAGGGAGGCCCCCCCACAGACATGCGTTTAAACTCAGGCATGACAGGCGAGCAGGTCTGACAGCTGAGAGAGCTTCCCAGGCCAAGCGCAGCACGTGCAAAGGCCCAGAGGTGGGAATGGCGGTGGTATTCCGAGGGCCTGGGGAAAATCCACTGCACCTGGGACAGAAAGAACGGGGTGGGAACGGTCTCCACGGACCGAGAGCTTCTAAGAGGCAGAGGCAGGATTCAAACTCAGCTCTGCCGACTCCGTCTAGCTCCTCACGCGGCCTCCTCACCGGGCCCTAGGATCTTGCGGGGATAACGGAGCACGTGTGTGAGAGACCACCCTAGCCAGCGGCTAGTCTAGCGATGCCCTACGCGGCTCAGGCAGGAAGATGCGGTCCTGCCATGTCACGTGACTCCCTGTGAGTGGAGTCTCCTCCCTGTCCCCATCAGGTCTGGCCGTGTGACCTGCTGTGGCCAATGGGATGTGAGCAAGAGTGACACCTGCCATAGCCAAGCAGAAACCTTCAGCGCCACCTCTCCTGCTCTGCCCCCACCTCAAGATCAGCAACGGGCAGCCCAGGGCCCCAAATGAGGAGGTATACAGCAAAGTCACATGAGCCAATCCTCAGCCCCTGGCAGCTTTATTTCTCACTCACCATTGCTGCAAGCCACTGAGGTTTGGGGGCTGTTTGTTACCACAACAATGCTGACCAATACAACTTCACAGCATCAAAGACTACTCAGAACAAAATCCACTCCTCACACAGGGCTGTGAACTGGGTGGAAATGTGGGTCTTTCCACTGAAGCACAAAGGAAACAAAGTCCCTTCCCAATGCGCTGAGTGAGAAAATAATTCCGAGTCTGCTTATCCAGCAGCCGGCCACTGACACATCCTTGCCCTGCAGGATTTTTCAGTTCAATGCAGGGGTCAAAATCATCAAGGAGGATGCCGATCAAGGGTTCTGACCTTGGCTTCTCTGCACCTTCAGGTGGCATGAGCTGGAGTCGGAACAAAGCTTCCCACCAAGGATCAGAGCTCGGTCTAAACCCAGGCAGGTGCCCCTCATGCTGAGCCCTGCGGAGTGGTCCAGGGTCCCAGGGGTGAGGAACGGGCGTGTCTTTTGGGGGACACAACTCAACTCCCACAGGGCCTAAGGGACAGAAAGCCTCGTTACGTAGCCGTCGCACACAGGCACTGAACTTCGGAACATTTGCTGAAGAGGCAGAGCCAGGGTTCAGAGCAGCTCGGGGAAGAGGAGGAAGAGGGCGGCTCCTGCTCCCTACCCGCCTGTGGGCTGGTCCTCAGGGGCACCCCCAGCCTGCTCACCTGAGCCCGCCAACCCCAACCCTGGCTCTCCAAGCCCCCCGCCCCAGCTCTCCAAGCCCAGAGGCCTATTTTGCCTTGTGTTTGTGCATTTCACCGTCACGATTACCTGGAGACAGTAAAGTCTCACCTCACTTTACAGGTGTAAGAACTGACTTGGGAAGAGCCCCAGCCTCACCTGTGGGCACAGAGTCCGAGGGGGTCACAGGGACATGGCAGGGAAGCCCCCAGCCTCTCGAGGGCACTGTGCTTCCTTGCCCTCAGCCAGAAATGGTTCCCTGCCCCCTATTCCCTGAGATGTGGCGGACTGCACGGCATCAGGTACGGAGGACCGTGGGAAGCCCAAATGCCACAGATGTGTGGCGACCCTGGGCTGGGGCTGCCAGCGCACCGGGTCTGCTTGCAGGGGCTGGCAAGTGCCTCCGCTTCCGGTCTGATCCGCCCCAGGCCATTGAGGGCTTCAAACCCTCGGGCAAGTTATTCCTCCCCTGGAGCCGGGCTTGCTCGCCTGGCGACTAGGCTGCGGGCAGAACCCGGGCAGCAGGCGCTCAGAGCACTCCCAGCAGCCCCTCAGCAAACGTGGGCGCCTCTCCCTGGTGTGTGCCAGTGCCCCTGCAGCCCCGGGGGGACGTGGCTGCCGAGACCTGCACCCGGACAGCCACAGCCGAGGGGCAGCCAGTCGGGGATGATCCTCGCGAACTTGGCAATTTGCTGTTACAAATGCGCCTCCGCCTGGAGCGCAGACTCCCCACCAGGGTCGCAGAGGCCAGGCCTTTACAGATGAGGACACCGAGCTCGTGGGGAGGAGCCACTGGCACACCTTGCAGGCCAGACGGCCACCAGGAGGCTGTGCACCTCTGGACGCCCCAGCGTTTCCACACTGTTCACCATCTGCTTCTATGTCCTTTCTTCACTGCTGAACGAGAACGAATCAGGGCGAGGCCGCCGCTGGCTGGTTTTCAAAACCACCCGGACAAACTCACAGCAAACTCCCTGCCTCTGGTGAGCCACAGAACACAATAAATCACTAGCCCCTGCTTTTCTGGGGCGGTCCTGAATTCAAATATCCCAGCCAATTGCCACGTTGAGGAAGCACAGCCTGCAGCCTGCTCACGAGGGAACGTGGATTCAGACGCCTTCACCGCACCTGCTGCACGCAGGGGCCAGGGAACAGCCCCCGCGGGAACCGGGGGGCGCGGGGCCAGCTTCAACGGGCAGGTAAGAGGTCAAGGCCCCAGGAAGGTCCCTGGGCTCACGAGCAGCCAAGCCAGCCCGGGGGCTCCCGCTTGGTCTGGGTGTAGCCTCTCCTCGACGCCCCCCACTCCCACTTACAGGCTGTTGACTACAATGAAAGATTTGCAAATTCCCCCACTTCCGTAGTATTCAAATTAGTGCCAAGAGAGGAAAGAAGTCCAGATAAAAATACCCAGACCCAGGGAGCGCCGGGAAGCGGGCAGCTGCAGCCTGAGAGCTGGCACCGGAAACTCCAGCAGCCCAGCGCCGGGAGGGGCCGCGCACCTCTCAGGCCCGGGCCACGCGGGCCATTCCAACAGCGCCAGCCTCCGCCGGCCGGCAAGGTCCCCACTTCCAGCGCCAAGCTGGCCTTTTACATCAACTAGACAAAGCAGAGTGATGCAAGCGCAGCCGTGGAAAAGCAGGTCTGTGCATTCCTCCCTGCAGCCTCCAAAGGGGAACAGAGCGGGGGGGGGCGGGATAAATTACTGTGCAGCAGCTCCATCTGCACAGGATGTAATAAAATGTGTTGCTAAGATACAAGTGCCAAAGAAGTTCATTAAAGGACACTTTAAACCAAGCCGCCAGACTCGTCTCCCTCAAAGGCCGCTTGCGTGGCCCTGTCCCTTGTGCTCAGAAGCTGCTTTCCCCGTCCAGGCCCACTCGGCAGAGCTCGAGGACAAGACAGCCCCAACAAGACACCGGCGTGGGCCAGGGCGAGGGCGGCGCTGCGGGACCCGTGTTGACAGACATCTATCTGGGCTCCCCTTATCGAGATGAGAAACACCTTTGAAGGAACTCAGCGGCTCGCCAGGCAGGCGAGCAACTTTTCTCCCCCAAGAGGAGTCTGTGGTCCCTGCTGGGTCTCGGGCCCTTAGACTACTCTAGAACCTGGAGTATTACAGTCTCTGCGTCGGGGGACTCACTGCCACACTCTTAGCAGCTCAGAATCTTAAGACTAGAGAATCTTAGTGCGCTTGGGTCTGTCTCCTTTGATGACTACCAACGCTCAATGGGCCACGAGGGGTGTTTAATGGGGGCGCAGAGGGGAAAGAGGCAGCTAATGGTTAGATCACAACCCAGCACGATGCGCTCTGACAGCGAAAGAGACGAGAGCAGGAACGCCAGACCCTGTCGGAGATCAGGGTGACTGCCCACCTGAGCTGGGCCCTGGGAGACGAAGAGGAAGGAGCAGGGTGAGAGCACAGGGGTAGGGGGCGGCCACTGGAGGCGATGAGTGTCCAGCTGGCTGGCAGTTTCTGGAGAAAGCTTTTAATCCTCGGCCCATACCTAAACATCAGGAGATTTCATAGAGGAATTGATTTTCGGCTTCTCCTGAAAAATCAAAGGAACAGGCCACAGGGCAACAGGACTGGACAGCACTGGCGTTTGCGGGCCCTGCTTTGGTCAGATCCCAGGCTGTAATCAGACAGTCGCAGAATCCTAGATGCATCTAAGAGCTTCTGAACTACAGACCTCAGCGTCAGGCAGAATGAGCCTGGCCACCCACTCCCATGGCCCACTGACGCTGATCAAATGGCAGTTTGGTGTGGTGACGCTGGGGGAATGTCCCCAAGTAGCTGATCCTATGCCCGGACAGCTGTGACCATCAGGGAATTCCTACAGACTCTGAGCTGAAACCAGCCTTCTGGTAACTTCCAGCTCCTAATCAAAATGTCCCTCTTACACTTTCTGGCCAGTCAGTGATTTAAAGGTAGGGGTCAGTCATGTCCAAGAGGACAGACCTCCCCCCATCCCATCAGCCCTCTGAGCTCCTCTCTCACAATCACTGGCCACACACTCTATTCCAGCCACACTGGCTTCCACACAAAGCACCTGGCACGTCTTCCCTCAGGGCCTTTGCACGGGCTAGTCTTTCTACCGGGAGCTCCCTTCCCGCAGAGAGCCACAGGGCTCCCACAACTCCTGCAGGCCTTTGCTCACATGCCGCCTTCTCGGTGAGGCCCCTCCAGGTCACCCTATTTAAAGTTGCTGCCTGCCCTGCACACACACCCCCCTGCCCTGCTCTCCTTCGTGCCAGAGCACTGGTCACCTTCTTACCTACTCCACAATGTACCTGGACGTTTCTGGTTCATTACCTGCCTCCCCCTCTTAGACTGTGGGCACCACGAGGCCTTGCTCTGCCCACACCTGTGTCCCCATGCCCGCACAGTGCTGACACAAGCGGTTTGACTGTCTCTTGGCACAGGCTCCACACATCTCCATTCGCCGGATGGCGCCCTCTCCTGGACACACAGGAGACGTCACAGCCGTCCTTAAACGCAGCCCCAGAGCTGAGCATGCCACCGCCACCACCAGGGAACTCCCAGAAGGGCTCAGGACAAGGGTGTTCTGCCACTCTCGACTCCTCCTGGTCCCCTACGCTGTGTCCAGGCTCCTGCTTGAAGAGGCCGGCTGTGTATCCACTTCCCCCACCCAGCCCTCCGGCCGTGACACATCCAGAGCTCCTCTGGTCTCCGTCCACGATGACGACAACTGACTTTGCCCTGGCCCATCCTTTCCAGCCAGGACACACTCTAGGAAGGGCCTTCATTAGCACGTGCCCCTCTGTGGCGGCAGCTCCAGGAGAAGGACGAAGGCAATGGGCAAAGAAAACTCAGCCTTCGGCAGGGCTGTCAAAACTGGAGTTTAGGAAATACTTCCGATATTTATCTGCGGCGCATTTATTACCACCCAGACACATTAATCAGAGGAGAGTCACTTTGTAACCTGTATCTCACATTAAATTCTGTTTCATAGTCTCTAATGGGCATATGTTTTTAATTATATTTTCAAGTTCATTTACACGTGCAGATTGGCTTTCCGCCTGAATGACATTAAAGAGAAACACCTCTCCCTCTCTCTCCCCCTTTCCTGACTTTTCTCTTTCCTGGGGCAAAAAGCCTCTCCCCAAATTGATTATAGCTTCACCCACAGACAGCATCCCCCTAGCAGGCCCAAACAGACCCCCACTAATGCTGCCACACATAAATGTCTGCTGTCTCCACTCAGGAGGTCAAAAAGGCAGTCATTATTTCCCCACAAAGATGCCTGCAATACCCATTTTTCCCCACCCCCACCCCCGTTTTTCCATACTTTTTCTATTTTTGGGGGGTGACTCTTACCTCACACGCCCACAGTGGATATTAACCCCCAAGTCTGGACTCTGTAGCAGACAGGCCATCAACCCTAGCTGGGTAATAAACATTCCCTGCAGACACTATTTCTGAAACCAGTCTTTCTGATGCATTGATGCATAAGGGATACAAAATGCAAGGAAAACTTACCTGCAGCTGGAGATCTACAGTCCATCTGGCTCAATAAGCTTCACAAAACAGAAAATTACAGAATACACCATGCTTTGCCAAAGCCGCCTGACTCTTACTTGGGCAAACAGGAGGTCAACTGCTTTGAAAGCCTAACAACTGTCCTGAAAACCTCTCGAGTGTGGCACCTGGCCCTCTGCTGGCAGCCTTGGCATCAGCACCCCAGGACATCCTGCACAGGACAGAAGCCCATCTCCCAAGGGGCTGCTCTCCTGGGCAGGGAGCGTCAGAGAAAACTCTAGTAAAGAGGCCAGTTGCTTAAGCTAAAATAACAGTCTTCTTGCAAGGCCACAGTGTGGTGGTTGGAAAACTGGAGTCATCAGGGCCAGTTCTGGGTGCAATCCTGACCCCCCCTACTCAGGGCCTCCTCATGTGTAAGGGGAGGGGCTTGGCCCAGGGGTCCTCTGAGTCCCCCCTTGGCTCTCACAAACTATTCTTTTAGCCACAAGCCATCAGGTTGAGTTTGACCCCAATTTCCACTGAACCCCAAGACTAGAGCTCAATTTAAGCTCTGGACACAGCAGTTTCCAGAGACAAAAAGCAACTGGGAGGTGTCTGGGCTGACAAAACTCCACAGCGGCCTGTCCACACCTGTGTCTACTCGAGGCCCCCCGACTCCACGGCCCCGCTGCAAGCTGGGAATTACACCAGGAAACGTGCCTAGACTAGCCCCACCCCGCGATAAAAACACGACGCCCATACCCTTCTCTGGAGCTGAGGGGGCAACCCACCCCTGGGCAAAAAATAAAAATAAAAGTCCTCCATGCACGTACCCCTTTCTGCTGTGTTTTAACAAGACAAGTCAGGTACCAAGCAGGAAAATTTTTTAAACATCGAGGCAGCCTTAAGAGAGCGCCCGGGACGCCCGCTGTTGGCAGCCAGAGGTGGTGGGCAGAGGGAAGCTGCACCCGCAGCTTCTCACCACACTCTGGAAACTGCTACTACCCAACAGTAAGGAGCCGCCAACAAGAAAATAAAAAGCATCCTAAGGAAGCAAATTTGTTCCTTTGGAGAACAGACCATTTCAAAACGGACGATGCCTCCACCTTAAAGTATAAAACACTAGCAACAGTGATAACACGGCAAGAAGCGGCAGCTGAGCCAGAGCCAGCGGCTCGCGGTGGCCAAGAGGGGGAGTCTGCTTGAGGTCAGCCTGGGCCCCCCACCTCCTGCTGGCTCAGCTTCCACATTGCAGAGACACCCCCCCAGCAGCCTGCCATGCACACCCAGGAACCTGCCTCTTCCCCAAAGCCCACCTCCTGTCGGGGGCAAGGGCCTCTGAGGCTGAGCCGATACCACCCCTCACCCCCAAGGGGCTCCTTAAACCCCTCACGCCTGACCAGGCTGAGCCTGAGCCTCCGCGGGGCAGGAAGGAATGCCGCTTCCTCAGGGCTGACGGCGGCTTCAGCAGACGGAGCAGGCAGCAGCCGCCGTGAAATAAAAAAGGCCCCAAGCCCCTAATACCAGTCCCTGAGGAGACAAAGGTGCCGGAGGAAAAACTTGCTGACTCGCAGGACTAGGCATCAGAGCCAGCAACCCTAACAAGGCATCTTACCAAGGCTATTATCAGAGTCATCCTACTAAAAAAGTTCAAATTAGCTGAAATAAAGTATATGGTTCCAACAGGTGATTTATGAGGCTAAACTATCAAAGCAAACCCTCTGCAACTGCTGAAGACGGCGCGGTCACTGCCAACCTTTCCAGGGGCGACAAGCAGCTCAACACCCTTGTGTGGAAAAGCACGCCCTGGAACGGGGACAAGACAGCGCACAGCTCCCCCTCCCCCCGGGGTGCGGGCAGGGCTCGCCGGCGCTGCAGCCGCCGCCTGCGGCTCTTCCTTCACGGCTGTCGCTCCCATGCACCTCCCCGTCCTGTGTCACGTGAGCTGACCTCCTCGGCGCCCCAGCGACGCAGGTCCTACCACTGACCCTCCTTTACAGGTGGGCAAGCGGCCGGCCCGAGACTACTCAGCAGCACGCAGGGAGCTGGCACCTGCGCCCGTGGCCCTGACCTCAGTGCCACTGCAGTTCGGCCGTCTCGCTGTACCTACACTGGCTGGAATGAGGCAGGGGGCAACGCAAGCGAGCAGAATCGGACCTTTCATTCAGGGCAGCCCCGAGCTGTGTGGCCTTGGGAAGCCCCCTCCTCTGTCCTGTCCAGCAGGGAAGATTCGCCCACCCAGCCTGACCCAAGTCGCGGGCCTCTCCTGACAATCAAAATGCCGTGCGTCGAGAGGTGACGCAATGGAACCTGAGAGTATCGGTGCCACAGCCAGCCAAGGCGCTGTCAGTGCAACTGGGTCCCCACACTTCTCCGCGGCTTAAGTGCCGCCTCCTGGGAGCCGCCCCCACGCCCCGGCAAGGCACAGCTTTCCACCTTCTGCCCAGCGCGAACCTGGTGGTTAAACTTCCTGTGCAGATGCCTCATCGGGCCTCGCAGGAGAGGTAACTGTGGATGCACCCCTCTCCCCAGCTATATGCTAAAATCTTTGCCAGCAGAGGCCAGAGAAAGCATTCTCTAAGCACAAAGCCTTACGAAGTGGGAGGGGTCGTTACCAGGAAAATCCCTGCCGGAGCCCAACACCTGGCGGGAGCTCATTCAAGTCTCGTGGGGTCAGAGTCAACTGTTCCCCAAAGACGCCATGACACACCAAGTGTGACGGTCAAGTGCAGGGGCAGCACGCTTTGTGCCCACGCACGTGATGGCTGTCTGCATGTGCACAGAACACATCTGAGGAGCCTCAAAACCGACAGCTCTCAGCCACCAAACGGCGGGGGCGAGGAAGAAGGGCGCTTCCATTTTTGCCATTTTCAGTTAGGTCTTCAGTGTTTCCCCACCAAGCCCGTGCTGCTTTTATAATAAAAACTTTTTTTTTTTTTTTAACCGGGATTGAACCCAGGTCCCTCCATATGGGAGACAGACGCCCAACCACCCGAGCCACATCCGTCCCCCTATAATAACTGTTTTAAAAGTGGAATTCTTCTTCCTATCTTAAATGATACAGGAATAATAGAATGTGATCACACCTACCTCAGTGAGACTTCATTTTAGCAAGAGAACAGCCATTATTTTTCTTACTTCAAAACACAAATCCTCCCTTTCGTTTTAGTAACATAATCCTGGATAAATTATTAACTGGTTTTAAATATATTACATATACTTCACCTACACTCTATTATTGGTATATATCAATGTAAACATACCTATCTATTAATATACACTTCATAATCAACATAAAATATAATCAATAAAAATGCAATCTATATAGTTTAACTTATATTCTATTTATAAATTAAAACACACAGATACAGGAATAAATAAATATAAATAAATATAAAACATAGACATACTTTTTTTCTTAAACAAGCTGAGCAGTCACCCACTGACTTACTTTCTGGAGGCTTCCAGGGGTGCCCCCCCACTAATCTCTCAGCTCTGCGGAGCCCTGGTGAAAGCAGCAGGAGGAGGTCGCTCTGTGGCCCCCGACCTCGGGCCTCCTTCACTCTCCCCTCCTGTCCGCCCTCAGCTCCCGGGCACAGGCACGTAGCATCCTAACTCACAGCCTAAAGGGCTTGACGATTTCCAAGCCAGAAAGTAGACTCCAGACCCTTCACCCGCCGGCTGCCATCCTGGCTCTCCCCCACTCGCCTTTTCTGCCCTCTCTCTCTTCCTCTAGTGGTTTTACTGCCAGAAAACGCACCACCATCACTGCCTCCCACCTCCAGGTTTTACTCAGGCCTCTTGGCAAACTTGGCCACCACTCCCACCTGTCCACAAGCCCAGGTGTCTTCAAAGACCCAACTTCCGGGTAGCCTCCTCCGGGAAGCTGTCCTGGATTGCCAGGTCAGAAACAACACCAGTGTTCCCACAGCATGACTTTCGCGGCACTTATCAGGAAGTTCCCTGAGTATGACTCAACTGTCATACTCTTTCTGAGGCATGCAAGAGCAGGGAGCTGTTTGGTTCATCAATGTGTCCACTCCTTTCAAGCCCATGGTTTTAAAGTTCTACCATTTATTGCAAGCCTCTACACAGGCTGGCGGCTCCTCGAGGGCCGTGAAGGAAACCGTGGGTAATCCTCGCCCCCACCCGAGGCTGGCTCCATCCTCTTACAGTTACCCACATGCTCAACAAACACGCCCTCAGCACCTCCTGAGGCTGGGAGGGGCACAGAGCACACAGCCCCCGCCACACGTGCCGGGTAATCACAGCCACACACAGCTCGCGGCGTGAGACAGGAAAACGCTCACGGTGTCCAAGGAGCTGCTGGGAAGAGCGAAGGACGCCGTGAAGCTGGGTGTAGGGAGTGAGGTGGAAAATGTCCTGTGCAGAGGCCGAGTGGGCGGCGGTGGCAGCCTCTGCGGACCTTCGGGTTTGAATGGAAGAGCCAAGGCAGACCACCTGAGCACCCAGCGAGGGAGCACCAGGATCTCGTTTAGGTTTTAAAGACTAAGTCCGGTGGCGAGTGTCCTGGAGCCAGACTTGCAGGCGAGGGACCACAGTGGCCAGGACCGGGTGGCAGTGGGAGGTCCCGGCTTGGTAAGAGTGTGGGCCAAGGGGACTGCGGCCACGCGCGGGGAAGGAGCGGGCCGAGCTCCCCGTGGTTGTGGACAAAGCCAGGCCCGGGACCCCATGCAGCCAGCGGCCCACACTCTTTCCCACCTGGCACAAAATGTGGAGCCTGAGAAATAGCTCTATTTTTCCGGCTACTATTTCAAGAATGGAGCTGGCACTCCGGGTCAGGAAGATTAAACTTTACCTCCGCGGGCAAGAGCAGGTGCGGGAGGAGAGCCTGGGGAGTAGAACGTCCTTTGAGGGAAGGACGCCAACAATCCAGGGGGCCCTTGGGACGAATCCAGGCGCAGCTTCTTCAGGGGTACCTCTAGGAAGAACCCCTCTGGTGCTCATCGCGGCTGGCGAGTCACAGTGGAGATGTGATTCAACGCCGGGTGAGCACCACATACACGACACCTTTCAAGGAGACGTATTCTTATTGCCGCACTTGAGGACAGCCCCTTGGAATCCGGAGTCCATCAAATGGACAGAAAAGCGCTTGGCAAGGCCCAGAGGCTCTTCTCCCACAACACGAGAGCTGGACTTGTAGGAAGTTTAAGTCTGGCGATGCCGGGGACACGTGGCATCGAACTGCTGCGCTGAGAACACCAAAGAGAGGGGGAAAACCCCCCAGTATTTACGACGGATCTGTTATTTACACGAAAGCTCAGCAAGCTAGATAAGAATGTTACTGCCTCTCTGCATGTGCTGTGAATTCATGGCGTAAAACCACTGGAGCAACTAATGGAGTCTTCACACATCACGTCTTGTTAAAGAGGGCCTCGTCTTCCATCAAATCACTACCCACATCACAACCCGGCAGAGGGGCAGCAGGCAACGGGGCGCCACACCCAGGGGCGCTTCTTGGTCTTTCTAGCAGGGCCACAACCCAGCACTGACCTACTCCACACACACACACTGTGGTTTGTTTCCAAGGAAAAAAAAATCTGAACTCTGTTTTTAACTGGCAAGTTGAAAACTAGAATGGAAGCTAGTTTCCTGCTGATGCCCTAGCCCACCAATCAGCGGCGGAAGAGAAACCGGAGACTATTACACAGAATCTACCTGACCAATGACCCACCTACTTCTGTGAGTGCTGGGAAAACATCTTTACAAGCTTGTTCTTATTTCTAAAAGTGACCTACGAGATTTCCAGGGCTGAGGACATAAGTGGGAAACTGACAGCTAGGCCCTGGAAGGCGTCTATTGTATTCCTAGCTAGATAATGGGCTCCTGGGTCATTTCACTTATCTACTTCATCTTCCGCATGTGCACTTTTAATTGAAACTTAACCTTTATATCAGATATTCCAAGCCAGAGCAGCACAGAAACTCTCCGAGGAGGAGGTGATTTGAGTTTTACCCAAGCAAACCTATAAAGGAATTCTACCTTTAATCTTAGGTTAAGTGTAAACACACAAACTCTGAAATATTTGCTCTCCTTGCCCTTCCCACACTTTCGGCTCCTCGGGAGTACGTGGGGGTGGAGCAGAGCACTGAGGCTCCTCTCCGGGGCCTGGGGCTCACCTCCCAGAGCTGGCTCATCGACCTTTCCCTGGCCCAGCTGCCAATCACCACCAAACTCTCCCAAGGAGAGAGAGAGACGCGAGTAAATGTTAAGTCTACCCAACTCATTTCGTAGGTGACCTCTGAGCGATCTCAACCTGGGGCCTGGGAGAGGCAGGCAGCTTTATTAGCATGCTGTTCCAGCGCCGCAGCCCCCTCCCCTCCCTTCTTTACGAGCCCTTGTTACAGAAAATGCCACAAAGGGAGAAGGAAGACAACACACTTGCAGTTACAAAACCGAGTTCCGATAGCCAGGCCAACCCCTGGCTGTTTACCAGGATGCTATTTGTGGTCATTTAAAAGAGAAACATTTTTAAAAGGGTAGAGAACCAAAGTTTTCCTTGTTTCCTTTCTTTGGAAGCACACACTCAAGGCACGCAAAAAGATGGAGGAGGCTTCCCAGCCGCCTCTCCCGGAGTTCACATCCAAAGGCGAGGGCTCCCAGACAACAGCTCTGCCCTGGGCTGCAGCACATCTTGGGAGGATTTTCCAGTGTTTCTCCTGGCTTTCTCTAAATTCCGGCATGACAGATAATAAATAGCTACTCATTTGCTATCATCATAAAAATTTAAACAGCCTTGAAATAGTTGCTACAATACACAAGAAATGCTCAAACCCAAGCTCCGAATAGTAAAACTACTGCCATGTGGAAGACACACATAAAGAGCATTGTTGCAATAAAAACTGGATTATTGGTGTTTTTTTTTCTCTTTTAAACCTTGCACTCCAAGCAAGACAGTCAACTTGCGGTTGTAGCCGGCGAAAAGAAGGGCTTAGGACCCTCAGCTCTCACGCTGTACCGGATTTCGTGGTGGGTTTATTTTTTTTTTAAAGAAGAAAGTCTGATTTGATTCCGCACAGTGATTAAACATCTTTGTGCTGTGCGGAGAAGGGACTTCCAGCCCCTCCCCCTCCAAAAATGGCATCAAAGCAATCAAAATGGTAATGCGGGGTCTGCGGGCCCCTCCCCCGCGCGAGCCCCCCGACTTCGCGGCGTCGAGCGCAGCCCCCCTCCGCCGGGAATGGAAGCTTCCACTCCCCGCACGGGGGCGCGGGCCCGCGGGCGCGCGCAGCCGGGGAAGGGGCGCCGCCGACCCCGGCAGAAAGGGGTTAACCCGGCGTCCCGGCCCCTCGGTGCAGCCGCGCGCTGCGGCCCGGCGCGGGCCCGAGGGAACAGCCGTGTTTCTCCGCGCACCCCTCGGCGCACCCCCTCGGCGCCCCTCCGCTCCCCCGCCCCCTCCCACCACTTTTCAACTTTAAAGACTCGAAAGGCGCAGCCGGCCTGCAAGTTCTCCCGCGCCGAGTCCCGCCTCCCTCGGCACCCCGGCCTCGGCACGGCTCCCCGAAAATAGCCCCCGGGAGGGGCGTCGGATCGCGCGGCGCGGGCCGGGGGCGCAGGGGGCGGGAGCGGGCCAAGTTAGTGCTGACGGCGGGGCTGGCATTCCGGAGGAGGCGCGACCCCCGGCGGGGGCGGGGGCGGGGCGGGTGGGGGAGGGGCGCCCCCGCCGCGGGCCTCGGGGCGGCGGGGGCGGGGCGCGGCGGCGCAGGGCTGGCGCGGGGGCGGGGCGGGGCGCCGGGCTCTGTTCGAGGTGCTGAAACCCCGCGCGGAGCTCGCGCAACTAAGTCACAATGGACAACTTTTCTCCCCGCGGGGAGCGGGCAGGGGGCGGCAGCCGCGCGCCCCGCGGCGGGGAGCTGCTCGCGAGGGGCGATGGACACCTCGCGCCCGCACCCCGAAGTTGGGGCACACTTGGGGTGTCTTGGGGGCGCCGTTCTTTTGTTCCCCGAGAGCTGGCGCCGGGTTCCCAGTGAAAAAGTGAAGCGGGAGAAGTGCGGGCGGCGGGGGAGCCCCGGGAACGAGCCTTTTCTCCTGAGGCTGGCGAGAGGGCCCGAAAGCGCCGCCAAGCAGTTGGGGGCTCACGCCCGAACAGATCCCCCCAAGTCCCTGGCCCCCGGCCCCCGGCACGAGCAGGGGGACTCGGCGCCGGTGGAAATGTCCCCGCTCCAAAACCACGTCCACCACCTCAAAATGGACGCCGGGCTGCTGCCGCCTCCGGGGTGCAGCTCGTCTCCCTCGGCCACTGCGGGGCCCGCGCCCCCTCCGCCCGCGGGGCCCCGGCTCTCTTTCAGAAAGCGGGGGCGGGTAACTTTCAGGATGCGAAACTGGCCCCTTTGGGGAGTCTGAGCGCGTGGCGCCGAGGTGGCACTTTTTCAGGTGCTGCCAAAGTGCCCGTCGAGCCCCCCGAGCCCCCCAAACCCCCGCGGGCGGGCGGAGGGGGGCGCCGCGTCCCCGCTTACTTGTTTGTCGCTCAGCGCTGCGAGCCGCGGCTGCCTCCCGTGGAGCTGCTTCTTGAGGTCGCCGTTCTGCGGGAACACGGAGCGAGGTTTCAGGCCGGCGCCCCCCGCCCGGGCCCAAGCCCCCGGCCCGCGGCCCCGCCGAGGCCCGCCCGCCGCGCGCAACTGCCCCGCAGCGCGCCCCGCGGCGGGCGCCGGCCGGGGCCGTTTACCTGTGGCTGCCGCCGCATCGGGGCCGCTCGGCGGGCGGCGGGGGCCAGGCCACCGGCGGCGGCGCCCCGAGCGGTCCAAGTTGGGAGGCCGGCGTGAGTGTGCGAGCGAGTGTGAGCGTGAGTGTGTGCCGGGAGGGGGGAGGAACAAAGAGCCAAGTAAACACGGCGAGTCCGCGTCTAGCAAAGCTCATAAATATTCAAGTCTCGTCCTAATCTCCCCGGCGCACACACGCGCGCACGCCGCGACCCTGCTCGGCTCCGGCCGCCGCTCGCGGGGGCAACGATCGGCAAAACTACTTTGGCCAAGTGTGCGGGATGGCGCGGCGGGGGGCGGCGGGGGGCCGTGCACACTCCCCCCGCCCCGGCTGCGGGCTCACGGGGCCCCCTCCCGGCACCCGGCCCTGCCGACCGTGCGTCGAGACACAGAAAGCACCAGGCTCGGGTCCCAGGCGCGCCAGGACCCCCCAAAACTGCGCGGGGTGGAGGGGGCAGGAGGGGACCCGGGCACCTGCGCGCACCCCGGGGCGGGCTCACGGAGGGGCTCCCTCCTGGCACCCCCAGCGCGCAGAGCCTGCGAGGGGAAAACGCTGCCGCCAGGCCGGGCCCCCGCGCGCCCCCCACCCCGGGCCCCGCAGCCGAGGCCCCGGCCCCCTACCTGGTGGCGCGCGAGCCCCGCGCCGAGCGCCCCGGGCCGGCTCTGCAGCTCCATCCCGGCAACTTGGGCAGCACTTTGCGCTCACTTTGCCCCCGGCTCCCGGGAAGTTGTGCGCTCGGCGCGGGCGGGGAGCGGCGGGGGCGGACCCGGGCTCCGGGGAGGGGGGAGGCGAGCCCCCTCCCCCACGGCCCGAAGGGAGGGGGCAGCGGCGAGGGGGAAGAAAGGCCGCCGGGCGCGGGGCCCGCGGCCGCCTCAACTCCTCAGGCTGCCCGGCAAGTTGCGCCGGGTCCCCCGGCTGCCCGCGCGGCCCGGCGCATGGCCCCCCTGCGCCCGGAGCCCCGCGCCGCCCCGCCGCGCGCCCGTCCCCCGCGCCGCCCCGCCCGCGCCCGCCGGCAGGGACTATATTTCCTCCGGCGCGCGCGCCTGGATCTCCCTGGGCCGCGGCAAAGTTGTGCCTCGGCGCGATGCTAATTCGGCAGTGCCCGGATGGAGCGGGCCGGGGCCGAGGGGGCGGGGCCGCCGCCCGCCCCGCCCACTCCGCCCCGCCCGCGCCTGCGCACTGCGGCCCGCCGCGACCCGGCGCCCGGCGCGAGAACAAAAGTGGCGCCGAGAGCCGCGGAGTCACCTGCCCGCGAGTGGCGGAGCGGGGCGCGCGGGCCTCTCGCTGCCTCCCCCAGCTGAGCCCGCGGCTCGCGGTGCCCGGTGCCGCCGCGGTGAGGAGGGCTTGTCCCGTCTGTCCCCGCGCCCGGGCCCTGCTGCCTCCTGCGCTGCCGCCTGGCGGCCCCCGCGCTGTCTCAACACCCTGCAAACTGACCTCTGAGCTGTGCCTTTAAAGGCTTTTTCTTTTACGCTCAAAATTTAACTCTCGACAGATGTCACTGGACTTTTTAAGACTTGAAACCCGTAAGCGCGCCGGGCCAAGGTGACGGGAAACAGTCGCAGCTGCGTTCGGAACCCGCAGGCCGCGGCGGGTCGCTGCGCCGTCGCCCGCCCGCGTCCTCGTCAGTCACGGCGACGCGCGCTGGCAGCGGGGCCCTGCCGGAGGGTTGAAAGGTGCCGGGGAGGAATGGCGCAGTCACATTTCAAAGTCAGTTTTCAAGCTGATAAATTGTTAGAACTTCCTACGCTGTCCTCCACCCCCCCCATCCCACCCAGACACGCAATCAACAAATGCCCCTTTCCCACGCGCCCACCTCCCCTGCATGTCTTCCGTGCTCAGCAGAAGTTCTGGAATTTT